>CAUYRH010117786.1:0-15927 GCA_963574655.1 Perodicticus potto
CTCACAAAGTAATGAGAAAGTCTCTTGAATGTTATCACAATCAGGTTGATGAAAATATCTCTGATTGTATCTGAAGCCCGTACACTGTACCCCATGACTGAATTATTGTACACAGATATGATTCAATAAAAAAAAAAAAACTTATTTCAAATTGACATAGAATCCAAAGAAGTAAAAGTGGACTGCTTCTCATTTATTTTTAAAGCTGAGTCCACCTATTAAGGGAAATTTTTATTAAATTAATGTTTAACACTAAGTTGTTAGCTGTTGCCCAAGTCATCACAAAGGGAAAATCTTGCCCATTTCCTCCCGCAGCACAGATGCTCCAAATATGCTCTTGCCCTCTTCTTCACTTGATCCATGGAAACATCACAGCTATCTTTCCTTGATAGTCTTTGCCTGTGTCTTCCCTGTGTCCTAAACAAAGATTATCTAGCAAAAATATCAGAAAGGAAAGAATGAAGAAAAATAAACTCCAGATGCTATCTGTGTTAAGACTGTAAGTAGGAGGGGGTAATGAGTATGAAATTGGGAGCTTGAACATGGGAAGCAGAGCTGGGAGCTAGTGTGAAGGATGGACTAGGAATCTGGTGTGTGATCACATGCCACAGATCACTGTATAGAGGCTACACAAAGTCGACACATCATTCAAAAACTATTTATTGAGTACCAATTAAGTGCCAAAGACTATTCTAGGTACTTGAAATACAGCAGCGAATGAGAGACAAAAATCCCTGCTATCTTGAAGGTTGCATTCTGGTGCCATTCGGCTATCTTTCCCATCCAAATTTTCCATCTAAATGTTTTGGCTTAATTTTTTCATCTTCATTCCCACTGTCATAACTCCAATTTCATCTCAAATTCCTTCCTGTCCAGTCTATACCAGTTGTCACCCAACTGTTTTCTCTGTATCCAGTTAATACCCCTGAAACCCACCTTTCTAATTGACAACAAATTAATCTTTATGAAACACATGTCTAAGCATGTTACTTTTCTGCTCCAAAACTTTCAATATTTTCCCACTATTTTTAATTAATCCTAAAACTCATTCATCTGGCACTTGGGACCATTCACAAAATGGCCCCAACCTACCCTTTCAGCCTTGTACCACACCACTGACCTGCCTCTACATTTCAACCACTCTGTTTTCTCAACTCCATTCCTTTGCCTTGGTCCCTTTGACTTGAATTCTGTTCTCCTCACAAACAATTTCACATGTCCAAGTCAAACTCATCCTTCCAGGTTCACTGTAAAAACGGAAAAAAAATAGTGCATTGTCTATCTAATAGTGTTATTGGAAGGACTGAGATAATACTGTAAAATAATCAGTATAGTGCCTGACATAATACTTGTAAATACTTAATGAACATTACATATTATTATTATCATTATTATAATACTGTGAGTCTTCTCATAAGTTTTTATGAGTATTTTTACATTTACTAGTCAAAACTATTGTGGCCTTAAGGGGTTACCAAACTAAGGGTTTTGGTTGAAAATACTGATGGATGGTAAATGGGTGAGAGTTCATCCAAAGGGCAGTGATCATAAATCACTTTTATAGGGTTTCCCATCTAAATGTTAACAGCCGTAACTACAGGGTGCTGTGGATTCTGGATAACTTCCTGGATTCTGGACAGCTTAGGGCAATGGACAGAGTGGGGAGGAGAAGGCAGGCTCTCTGAAGTTTAGGTTTTGGAATTAAAATGAGTTCAGTGAGCTCTGCACATATCCTACTACTACCTTTTAATATAGAGAATGATCTGAGTGTAATTCCTCACACTTAATGATTTTGGCAACTAACCAGTGGAGGAAAAGTGGTAGAGTCGGTAGATGAAGTAAAGGCCATCTTTTCCATTTTGAGTCTTGGCCACAGATAAGAAATTTCTTAGTGACCACATGTCTTAGTCCATTTGGACTGATGTAACACAATATCTTGAACTGAGTAACTTATAAAGAAAAGAAACATTTCTTGCAGAACTGGAGTCTGGGAAGTCCAAGATCAAGGTACTGGTGGTGTCTAGGAATGACCTACTTTGTCATAGATGGCACCTTCCTGCTGTGTCCTCACACAGTGGAAGGGATAACAGGTCTTTCTCAGGCATCTTTTATAAAGACACTCATCCCATTCATAAGGGCTCCACCCTGTCCCCTTTTTACAGATGAGAGAAGTACATAAAGATATGGTAACTTAGAAAAGGTCACACAGCTAATAAGTAGCAGGAACATTGACATCTGCTAATTGTGTTCCTAGTTACTATAATCATCACTGTCTGGGATGTCAACTCCAAATGCCTTTTCTCTGGCTTTCAGGGCCCTTAAATAACTACAATCCTCTTATTCCAATTTTTGATTACTGTCGAACCAAAACTCTCCCCTTTAGCTAAACTATCGTTACTCTGGAGAACATTATTTCTTCAATTTGGGAGGTTTTTCTGTTACTCCCCACTATTCTCTGGCCTTCATAGTTTTCAAAGCACACTTCCTAACACTTCTTTCTAGGAAGATTAAACTCAACTCCATTCCCATTATTTAGCCCAGAAAATCTATAAAGAAACATAGAAGGATCAAAATATCACTAACCAGTATGTAATACTCTTCAAAGAGCTCCCCTGCCAGAGACCAAAGAGGATTCTTTAAATTTATTCACCAAATAAGTATTTACTAGGAGTCTATACTATGTGTGAGACATAATTTTAGGCTTTAATGATATCACAGTGAGCAAATCTTGCCTTTAGGGGTGCTTACATCCTAATCAGGGAGACAATGAACAAAATAAATAAGTCAACATTATAGTATGTTAGATAGCAGTGGGTGCTAAGGAGAAGGAAATAGAGTATTTTGTGAAAGAGGATTGCAATATTTAATACACTAGGGAAGATAAACTTCACTGAGAAGATGATATCTGACATAAGCTCAGTAAACACCAGAACTGACCCACCTAACATCCACTTCTAGACATTTGCTACTTGAGTAGCAAACTGAGTGGAGGATGGGGGATGGGAAACAACTGTTGAATAAAAGTTTTCCACAAAATTTAACTCTTAATGTAAATACTCTCATACTCAGAGAAAGTATTTATTTAAAGCATCTTCATCATAGTTTCCTTCATATTTTATCCTTTTCTAAATTATTTGAGCTGTCTGTAGCACAGCCTCACTTTGACAGGAAGTAGATCAACATGGACCTTCAAGTCAAACCAACTTGGGTTCCCATCTCAGCTCTGCCACTTACGTATTTGTATGACTTTGAGGAAAACCACTTAACTCAGTGTCTTCTTCAGCAAAATAGGAATTTAATAGTAGTCATTTCAGAGGGTTGTAGTGGTGAAAATGCGACAGTGTATTATATGTGAAGTATTTTATACAGTTTTCACAACACCAAGGTTATAATGGTAGTTGTTGCTGTTGGACTTTGCCAGTATGATATAGATGAATTAGTGACCACAATACCCTAAAAACAGATACATTTCAGCCTCCACTAAAATTATTAATTTATATGTGGTTCCATGTTGAAAGTAGATTTTAAAATAGTTGTTTTGTATGTTCATCTTTCTAAGGCAGCAGCAAACACTTGCAGAGAAACAAACCAAGAAGATAGCTGGAGGGGTGGGATCAATAACAGCACAGCTGCAACAGGGAATGGTTACTTCAGTGGCTATTTGCTAATATGAAGAGATTCCATTGAGGGGCAAAGGCAAGCCTTCAGCAAAGCTGGGAGTGAGAGCTATTTTGACATGCTAGTTAATGCCAAAAATATTCTGAATCAATAAGGATGAATTGCCTATTTGACTTGAATGTATATTTTCTTTTTTTTTAATAATTTTATTAAATCATAATTGTGTACATTGGTGCAATCATAGGGCAGAATGTGCTTCATATACAATCAGAAACATTTTGATCATACTGTGAGAGATAACCTTCATAGCATTTTCTTAATCACTATATAAAGACATTGATACTCTACATTTAATAAGTTTCACCAATACCCTACTAAGATGCACCGTAGGTGTGATCCCACTAATTGCCCTCCCTCCACCCAGGCAAATCCTTCACGTGCCCTGGTTGCCCGTCCGCTCTGCCGGCCCAGGAGAAGCCTCTACCGGCACCAGAGAAGCCTCTACCGGCACCGGAGAAGCCGCCTGCTTCCCCTGGCTGCCCAGAACTGGGAGTGTCTCCTCAAAACATCCCCATGGGTGCAGCTCTCCTGCTATTGTTCCTGGAGCTGGCTGCCGTTTTGTGCCTCAGGAGACCTTCCTGCCAGCCAGGTCTCCTCTCGGCTCACTCCCCTCTCGCCACTCCCAAGCCAGAAAACCAGCACAGTTCAGCAACAGTCTGTGCCCGTCCACACCCCTCAAGAAAATCTCCAAGAATCTGAATGTATATTTTCTATTTTGTTGATGATTATTCGTGGGTAGAAAATACATCAAAATTATGTTTCTAAGTAATGTATTGACTATTTGATGTTTTTTAGATTAATACCCATAATTGAATAATTAATTGTAATTAATATAATATGAATATTATTATATTAATAATTAATTATAATTATATTATTAATTTAATATTAATAATTAATTGTTCAATTATGGTCTTAATTTTAAACATAAAAAAGTAAGGTTTTTTTGTTTATTATACTTAATTATTATTAAATCATAACTGTATACATTTATGGTACAATGTGATGATTTGATATACAATGTGGAATGCTTAAATCAAACTAATTAACATAACCATCATCTCACTTATTTTTGCGATAAGACATTTATAACATACTCTTAGTTGTTTTGAAATGTACCCTTGCATTGTGTACATCAGGTGAGATCCCACCAAATACCCTCCCTCCACTCGTCCTTCCCCCTCTTCTCCCTTTTCCCTCCTCTCCCCTCTTTCTTTCTGGACTATCTTTGTGTTTTATCATTCATATGAATGTGTAAGTGTTTCTATATTGGTTTCATAATAGTATTGAGTACATCAGATACTTTTTGTTCCATTCTTGAGATACTTTACTAAGAAGAGTATGTTCCAGCTCCATGCAGCTAAACCTAAAAGATGTAAAGTCTCCCTCTTTTTTATGGCTGCAGAGTATTCCATGGTATACATATACCACAATTTGTTTATACATTTATGGGTTGATTGGCATTTAGGCTGCTTCCACAACTGTTGTTGTGAATTGGGCTGCAATGAACATTTTGATGCAAATGTCTTCGTTTTAAAATGACTTTTGTGCATCTGAATAGATACCTAGTAACAATATTGCAGGATCAAACAGCAGATCAACTTTTACTTCCTTGAGAATTGTCCATATGTTCTTACAAAAAGGCTGTATTAGTTTGAAGTCCCTCCAGAAGTGTTCCTTTCTCACCATATCCATGCCAACATCTGCAGTTTTGGTATTTTGTAATGTGGGCTAATCTTACTGGGGTTAGGTGATATCTCAAAGTGTTTTTGATTTGCATTTCTCTGATGAGCAAAGATGATGAGCATTTTTTCATGTGTTTGTAGCCCATGCACCTGTCCTCTTCAGAGAAGTCTCTGTTCAAGTCTCTTGCCCATAAAGAAATTGGGTCATTTGTTCTTTTCTTATTGATTAGTTTGAGTTCTCTGTGGATTCTAGTTATCAGACCTTTGCCAGAAACATAACCTACAAAAACTTATCACATTCTGAAGGCTATCTGTTTGCTTTACTTACAGTGCCCTTAGATGTGCAGAAGCTTTTTAGCTTGATCAGACCCCAGAAATATATTTTTGGTGTGGTTTAAACTGCCAGGGGGCATTCTCCTCATAAAATACTTTCCCAGGCAAATAACTTCAAACATTTTCCCTGAACTCTTTTTTAGTATTTTTACAGTTTCATATCTTAAGTTTAAATCTTTTATCCAGTGAGAATCAAGTTTTGTTAGTGGTAAAAGGTGAGGGTCCAATTTCAGTCTTCTAGAGGTCACTAGCCAGCTCTCCCAGCACCATTTGTTAAATAGGGAATCTTTGCTCCAGTGTATGTTTTTGTTAGGGTTATCAAAGATCAAATGACAATATGTGCTTGGGTGTATCTCTAGGTTCCCTATTCTGATCCCTATATCTACAATTCTATTTTTGTGCCAGTACCATGCTGCTTTGATCACTACAGATTTATAGTATAATCTGCAGTCTGGTAATGTGATGCCTCCTGATTTGTTTTTATTTCTAAGTAATGTATTGGCTATTTAATGTTTTTTATGATTCCATATAAAACAAAGCACTATTTTTTCAAGCTCTTTAAAGTATGGCAATGGTGCTTTAATAGGGATTGCATTAAATCTGTAGATTGCTTTGGGTAGTATGGACATTTTAATAATGTTGATTCTTCCCAGCCACTAGCATGGTATGTTTTTCCATTTGTTAACATCTTCAGTTATTCTTTTTTTCAGGGTTTCATAGTTCTCATTATAAAGATCTTTCACTTCCTTTGTTAGATAAATTCACAGGTATTTCGTCTTCTTTGGCACTACTGTGAAAAGAATAGATCTTTGACTTTATTTTCAGCTTGGCTGTTGTTGGCATATATAAAAGCTACTGATTTGTAAGTATTGATTGTGTATCCTGAGACACAACTATATTCCTTGATCACTTCTAACAACTTTGTAGTTGAGTCCCTGGGATTTTCCAGGTATAAAATCATGTAATCTGTGAAGAGTGAGAGTTTGACCTCCACTGACCCCATTTGAATACCCTTGATCCCTGTCTCTTGCCTGATTGCGATGGCTAGGACTTCCATTAATAAGTTGAATAACAGTGGTGACGATGGGCATCCTTTCCTAGTTCCAGATCTAAGTGGAAATGTTTTCAATTTTACTCCATTCAATATGATATTGACTGCAGGTTAGCCTCTATCAATTTAAGAAATGACCCATCTACACCTATTTTCTTTTCTTTTTTTTTTTTTCATTTTGTTTTCTTTTTTAGATGTGATTTAAACCTTTGGTTATCTTTTTTTATTTTTTATTAAAAATCATAGCTGTGTACATTAGTGCAATCATGGGGTACAATGTGCTGGCTTTGTATACAATCAGAAGTATTTTCATCCAACTATTCAACATAACCTTCATGGGATTTTCTTGGTTATTGTATGAAAACATTTGTATTCTACATTTAGTAAGTTTCACCAGTACCCTTCTAAGATGCACCTTAAGTGTGATCCCATCATTTACCCCCTCTCCACTCATCCTTCCCCCCTCCTCTCCCTAGCCCCTTTCCCCATAATCTTGTGTTATAATTGGGTTATAGCCTTCAAGTGAAAGCTATAAATTAGCTTCATAGTAGGGCTGAGTACATTGGATATTTTTTCTTCCATTCTTGAGATACTTTGCTAAGAAGAATGTGTTCCAGCTCCATCCATGTAAATATGAAAGAGGTAAAGTCACCATCTTTCTTTAAGGCTGCATAATATTCCATGGTATACATGTACCACATTTATTAATCCATTCATGGATCAATGGGCACTTGGGCTTCTTCCATGACTTATCAATTATGAATTGGGCTGTAATAAACATTCTGTACACCTATTTTCTTAAGTGTTCTGATCATGAAAGGATGCTGGATATTATCAAAAGCTTTTTCTACATCTATTAATAGAATTATGTAGTCTTTGTTTTTTATTTTGTTTATATAGTGTATTACATTTATAGATCTATGTATGTTGAAACAACCTTGTAACCCTGGGATAAAACCAGCTTGACTGTAGATATAATTTTTTTGATGTATTGTTGAATTCTTTTTGCTAGTATCTTATCAGAATTTTTTTTTTTTTTTAGAGACAGAGTCGCAGTTTTTCACCCTCAGTAGAGTGCTGTGGCATCACACAGTTCACAGCAACTTCCAACTCCTGGGCTTAGGCAATTCTCTTGCCTCAGCCTCCCAAGTAGCTGGGACTATAGGCGTCCACCACAACGCCTGGCTATATTTTTTTTTCTATTTTGCAGTTTGGCTGGGGCCAGGTTTGAACCCGCCACCTTCAGTATATGGGCCAGCGCCCTATTTGATGAGCCACAGGCGCCACCCCTCTTACTGAATTTTTTTGCATTGATATTCATTAATGATATTGGTCTATAGTTTTCTTTCTTTGTTGGGTCCTTTTCTGGTTTGGGAATTAAAATGATATTTGCTTCATAGAATGTACTGGGAAGAAATCCTTCTTTTTCTATGTTTTGGAAAAGGTTATGTAATATAGCTACTAGTTCTTGTTGAAGGTTTGGTAGAATTCTGATTTTAAGCCATCTAGTCCTGGACTTTTCTTCTGGTCCTGGACTTTTCTTTTTGGGGAGATTTTCTATAGTAGATGCTATTTCTGTGCTTGATATAGGTCTATTCAAAATTTCTATTTCTTTATTTTTTTTTTATTTATTATTATTTATTTATTTATTTATTTTGCAGTTTTTGGCCAGGGCTGGGCTTGAACCCACCACCTCTGGCATATGGGACTGGTGCCCCACTCCTTTGAGCCACAAGCACCACCCAAATTTTCTAATTCTTTCTTGTAAAGTCTAGGAAGGTGGTGGGCTTGCAGGTATTGGACCATTTCCTCTAGATTATCGTACTTCTGACAATAGAGTTTTTGTAGTAATCATTGAGGATTTTTTTGAATTTCTGTGGTCTCTGTTGTTATTTCTCCTTTATCATTTCTGATTGATGTCATTAGAGATTTTACTTTTCTGTTTCTGGTTAGGCTAGCCAATGGTTTATCAATTTTAAAATCTTTTCAAGGAACCAACTTTTTGTTTCGTTGATCTTCTGAATGATTCTTTTATTTTCAATTTCATTTAATTCTGCTCTAATTTTGGTTATTTATTTTCTTCTGCTGGACTTGGGGTTGGAATATTCCTCCTTTTCAAGTTGCTTGAGATGACCCATTAGATTGTTGGATTCCTCTCTTTCTGCTTTCTTGAAGAAGGATTCCAATGCTATAAATTTCCCTCTTAGGACTGCCTTTACTTTATACCATAAGTTTTGATAATTTCTATCTTCATTATCATTTTGTTTCAAAAATTTAATAATTTCCTTCCTAATCTCATCTTTGACCCAACTATTATTCAGCCTAAGGCTATTTAGTTTCCATGACTTTGTTTGAGTATGAAGATTTCTGTTGCTGTCTGGTTAAATTTTTATTCCATGATGGTCTGAGAAGGTACAAGGAATAATTTCTATTCTTTGAAATTTGGTGAGATTAGCTTTGTGTCCTAAGATATGATCAATTTTGGAGAATGATCCATGGGCTGATAAGAATAATGTGTATTCAGTTTTATTAGAATGAAATGTTCTATACATGTATGTAAAACCCATTTGTTCTAGGGTTAAGTTTAAGTCTATTATTTCTTTGTTTAGTTTCTTCTTGAAGGATCTATCCAGAACAGTCAAAGAGTGTTAAAATCTCTAACTATTATAGTGCAGTAATATATCACATTGTTCATATCTGTTAGGGTTTTCTTTATAAATGGAGGAGGATTTAGGTAGGGAACATAAATGTTAATTATTGAAATCTCTTCAAGTTGAATGTTTCCCTTGAATATGTAGTGTCCATCTTTGTCTTTCCTTATCTTTGTTGGTTTAAATCCTATTATATCTGCAAATAAAATTGCAATGCCTGCTTTTTTCTGATTTCTATTTGCCTGCATTATAGATGTCCATCCCTTTACCCTGAGTCTATTTTTATCTTTTGAGGTAAGATGAGTCTCTTGTAGGCAACAGATACCTGGCCTGAGTTTTTGTATCCAGTCAGCCAACCTGTTCCTCTCAGAGAGCAATTTGAGACATTCACATTAATTGAGAGAATTGATAGGTATGGTAGTGCTTTGTCCATCATGTTTTTCAAAGGTCCAGTGGATAATTTTAATTCTTTCACCATTGTGGAAGTTAGGTTTTTATTGATAAATTCTGGGTGAATTTACTTTGGTGGTAGACCATTGTGCTGGTCATTATGGAAAATGGATTTGAATATTTCCTGGAGAGCTGGTTTAGTTATGGCAAATTTCCTCAACATGTGTATGTCAGTAAAGTATTTGATTTCTCCATCACAAACAAAACTCAGTTTAGCTGGATATAGGAACCTGGGCTGAAAGTTGTTTTGTTTGAGGAGATTGAAGATTGATGACTGTCACAGCCCACCACTGCCACCACTTATCAGGGCCTGGGACTGGCCAGGTCTTGGGCCTGGCTTAACTAGGTTCTGGACCTGGACTGCTAAGCTACCTTGCTCAGAAACAATTTCTCTTAATTGCCTGAGGGCTACCTTAGAGTAAAGCAGTCTTCTCAGAATGGATAGATCTTAGTCTTTAGTAGAGCTTGGTAATCTTCACCAGAGAGATGCCATGCTGGCGTTCTGCAGGCAGTAAAGGAGACAGAGTCCAAGTAAGCGGGTCTGTGATAGAATGTGCATGCTCCCAACTGCCTTCTCCTCCAGCCTAATATAAGGTTGATCTCATGCCTCTCAACACCACAGGTGTAGAGACTGCCAATTCACCAATGCTCTCATTTCATGAGCCCTCCTGCCTTTGTAGGTAATGCTTTTTTCACATCTGGCTGTTTGCCCTGTCTCCCCACCAGTGAGAGCTGGAGGAGGAGAATCAGTCCCTCCTGCTACAAAACAATCACTCCTCAAACTTGGAGGGTCCTTAGGTGGACAGCCAAGATCAAGAGTTCTAATCTGATTGTCCTGGGCAGTACAATCACTGTTCAACAGGGAGATTTCAAAGGGTCTCCAGCGACCCAATAATAAGGAGCCATAGGCAGTTCCATCCAAAAACCCAAAGGGCTAGAATCTGATTTCCTCCAATAAACTATGGAGTCAGGATGGTGCACCCCACCAAAGAGTCAGTCCAGGGGGCATCAGTGCCTCCAGCTCCCACCACATACTACTGCTGGCAACCTCACTGGGCTTGAGCCTAGTTCCCTCCAGTGAGCAATGGAGTCAGGGGGCTGTGCCCACCAGAGTCAGAGAAGAGTCAGAGCCTCCTCCGGCAGAGCCACCAGCAACCCTGAGGGGCTGGAGCCTAGTTCCCTCCAGTGGGCAACGGAATCAGGGGAGTGCATCACCAAAGTCTGACCTGGGGTGTGGGCACCTCTGCATGCCATGCACAGTCACGGCACAGTGCATCTCTCTCTCCTGTGAGTCCCTCTCTCCATTTACCCCCTAATTCCCATTCAAGTAGCTGTTTCCAAACTGCTGTCCAGATGCCCACACAATGCCCAGGCCTCTCAAGGAATTGACAAACACTCTGGGCTCTGTAGGAGACAGGCCTTCAGACCATCAGGTGAGGGGGAAAGGGTGGACTGGAAATTCAGAATTGTGGGGAAAATATTTGTTCAATTTTATGCCAGGAAGGATGATGCCTAGGCTCATGAGTGGGACATCCCTGGAGAAGGAGGGCTAGTGATTAGCAGCTCTCTCCCATGGGATAAAACGTTAGGTCTTTCATTCCCTGGTCACTTGCACAGAGCACACAGCAAGCCTCTCTATTTGGGGAGGGGGTGGTCTCATCCTCTTGGAATTGGGCTTTGTACATGGAATTTGTTTTCTTGGAGGTGTAGCTTGCCTCAGGAGAGATGATGTGCACTTATCTATCTTCTTTCATAGCTCAGCTCCCCACCTTCAGCTTCATTGAATCCATTCTGTCCATTATCTCTCCCTCTGAACAGGAGCCTCTGTTGAAACTTGCCTCTAGTTGGCCATCTTACTTCCCAGATTAAACAAATGTGTTTTGAAGCTCAATGAAAACAAATTTGTTTTGAACTCAATACCTAACATTCTACATTACAGCCTAAAGTCTAGTTTTTAACCAAATAATAAACCTGTTAATAAAGAAGTACAGAATAGGCTCAGTGCCTGTGGCTCAACGGGCTAAGGTACCAGCAATGTACACCTGAGCTGGCAGGTTCGAATCCAGCCCAGTTCCGCCAAACAACAATGACGGCTGCAACCAAAAAATGGCCGGGCCTTGTGGTGGACACCTGCAGTCCCAGCTACTTGTGAGGCAGAGGCAGGAGACTCGTTTGAGCCCAGGAATTGAAGGTGCCTGTGAGCTGTGATGCCACGGCACTCTATCCAGGGTGACAGCTTGAGGCTCTGTCTCAAAAAAAAAAAAAAAAGAAGAAAAAAAGAAGTATAGAATAGAAATATTGACACACTCATCACTCCATGCTACACAAGAATATAATCAAAAATTAATGTTATTTAAATCCTTAGTTTCCATAAATCTTTTACATATTTGCAATACTGCTAAAAAGTTTATCAACAAGATTTTTTTAAGTGGGTATGAGACAGAAAGAAAGGGACTTAGACATTGGCTTCTAGTCAAAATTAATTTGGCTACTCTTCATCAATTCATACAAACACACACATGTGCATTCTCTGTAGATTCTGGTTATTGAACCTTTGTCAGAGACATAACCTGCAAATATCTTCTCCCATTCTGAGGGCTATCTGCTTGTTTACTTACTGTGTTCTTGGCTGTGCAGAAGCTTTTGAGTTTTAAAAGGTCCCAGTAAAGAATTTCTAGTGTTGCTTCAATTGCCAGAGGGGTCCTCCTCATAAAATATTCTCCCAGGCCAATTTATTCAAGCGTTTTCCCTCCACTTTCTTCTAGTACTTTTATAGTTTCATGTCTTAAGTTTAAATCTTTAATCCAGTGGGAGTCTATCTTTGTTAAAGGTGAAAGGTGTGGGTCCAGTTTTAGTCTTCTACAGGTTGCCAGCCAGTTCACCCAGGACCATTTGTTAAATAGGGAATCTTTTCCCCACTGAATGTTTTTAATTGGCTTATCAAAGATCAAATGATGGTAAGTAACTGGGTTCATCTCCTGGTTCTCTATTCTGTTACATACATCTACCGCTCTGTTTTGTGCCAGTACGATGCTGTTTTGATCACTATTGACTTATAGTATTGTCTGAGGTCTGGTAGTGTGATTCCTCCTGATTTGTTTTTATTTCTGAGTAAAGTCTTGGCTATTGAACGTTTGTTCTGCTTCCGTATAAAATGAAGTATTATTTTTTTGAGGTCTTTAAAATATGACAGTGGAGGGGGGAGGGGCAAGACGACCGACTGGAAGCAGCTTCCAACAGGCTCCTGAACAAAAGGAAGGATAGCATCCAGAAACTGCCCAATTGAGCCAAAGACTGGGAGCCCAGCCAAAGAGAGAAGTGATAACTGCAGGTCACCTCTGCAGAGGCAAGCTGTGACTCCAAGAAACCAAGCTTCAGACAGACAAATTGAACTAAAGTTTTCCGCCATTCTGAACTTCCAGTACACACTTCCCCCACTACCTGATGAACCAGAAGCCTGAACCCTGCTGAAACTGAGGGAGGAGGGTTTGAGCAGGGCTCACCCTCTATGTCTTCCAGACTAGGCAGCCCAACAAGTAGGAGACTCTGCACATTCCAAGCCCTCACCCAGCCCTGGCCTCGCCAGGTACTCCATTGGGACTCCCCGCATGGCTTCACTCTGTGCCCCGCCAGCTGGCCAGCCAACTGCTGCAGACAAGGACCACACCAGGACCACTGTGTGGCTCAGATACTTGCTCTACTGGGCCCCAGCCAGCCAGGGGACAGGGACTGGGACTCCCACAGTGGACAGGGACTCTCCTGGAACCATACAGTGGCTCCGATCCATGCCCCACCTGTCCTCAGCCAGCCATCCACCAACGCCAGGGACTCAGCCGTGACCCCACGTGGCTCTGCTCTGTGCCTCAGAGGACCTCTGCATGCCATGGACAGGGACTCTGCCGGCACCTCTGCGCAGCTCCGTGCTGAGCCAAGCTGGGCCTTGGCCTGCCGTCCGCCTCGGCCAGGGGCCCTGTGGGACCCCTTTGCAGCTCCACGCCGCATCCCGCCAGTCCCCCTGCCTGCCATCCACTCTGGCTGGGGACTCCACTGGCAACTGTACGGCACATGCCCCCTTGCCCGCAGGGCCGCCACCTGCCCACCATAGACAGGAACTCTGGGAGCATACTATCTGCATCCTCCCATATACTTGCTGTCTCTGCACTGCCTCAGTCCATCTGGCCAGGGACTTTGGAGGCCGCACAACTCGGCCCTCCCTCTGGAGTCCTCCTCCTGGCCAGAGACTGCTGGAGGCACGGACTCTTTTTGCCAAGGCCACTGGGTGCCAGGCACCCCCAGAAGCATGTGCACCATCCCACACCCTGCTGCTGGATCCGGGCAGCCTCCTGAGCTGCTCCCACAGCCAGAACCACCTGGCAGGGGCAGTCTCAGAGGAGCTAGACAGGGTCACTCCCTACAAAGATCCAGCAACAACAGAGTGATCCCGCTGGGATCTAATCTTGGAGAGACACCTCCCCAACTCTGAGGAAGGTTGTAGGAAATGGTGAAAAACAGTCATGAGGTGGAACCAACAGAAAAACTCTGGCAATATGAATAATCAGAGTAGATCACCTCCTGCAAGGAATGAGGAGGCAGACAGAGCACAAGATCCCTTGCATAAGCAAATGGCTGAGATGTTAGAAATCGAATTCAGAATCTGGATAGCAAATAAGATCAGCAGAATGAAGGAAAAGATGGAATTAGAATTTCAAACAGTAATCCAAAAGATGACCCAAAAGATGTCTCAAGAATTCAACAAATTCAAATACAAAATGACCAAAGATGTTGACACATTGAGACAAGAAGTTGCAGCCGTCAAAGATCTGAGAAATACAGTAGAATCCCTCAGTAACAGAATGGAACAAGCAGAAGAAAGGATTTCTGACATGGAAGACAAACCTTTCAAATGCTCCCAAACTTCCAAAGAGGAAGAGAAATGGAAGGCAAAAACAGATCACTCTCTCAGAGAGCTCTGGAATAATTCAAAGAAAACCAATAGTCACATCATAGGAATCCCCAATAGTGATGAAGTGGCTTCATAAGGTACAGAGACTCTTCTTCATGAGATTATGAAAGAGAAATTTCCAGACATTCCAAGAGATTCTGAAATTCAGATAGCAGACAGTTTCAGATCTCCAGCATGACCCCACCCAAATAAGACATCTCCCAGGCACATCATAATCAATTTTACAAAAGTTAATATAAAGAAGAAAATGCTGAAAGTAGCAAGATGTAATAAAAACATAACCTACAAGGGGAAGAATATTAGAATAACTGCAGATTTCTCTGCTGAAACATTTCAAGCAAGAAGAGGATGGTCATCAACTTTTAATCTCCTAAAACAAAATAACTTTCAACCCAGGATCCTGTATCCAGCTAAACTGAGTTTCATTTATGATGGAGAAATGAAATACTTTAACGACATTCACATGTTGAAGAAATTTGCTATAAGTAAACCAGCTCTCCAGGATAGTCTCAGACCTATCTTCCATAATGATCACCACAAAAGAAAACTCACTCAGAATCTTTTGATCAAATTCCAACTGCCACCCTCGTGAAAAGGATTAAAAATAAAAATGTCCACTGGAATTTCGAAAGACTTATCAATATTCTCAATTAATGTGAATGGTGTAAATTGTCCTCTAAAGAGGGCACAGGTTGGCTGACTGGATACACAAAATCAGGCCGGATATCTGTTGAATACAAGAATCTCATCTTACTTTAAAAGATAAATATAGACTCAAGGTGAAAGGATGGTCATCTATATTCCAGGTGAATGGAAAACAGAAAAAAAGCAGGTGTTGCAATCCTATTTGCAGATACAATAGGTTTAAACCAACCAAAATAAGGAAGGATAAGGATGGACACTTCATATGTGTTAAAGGTAACACTCAATATGATGAAATTTCCATTATTAATATTTATGCACCCAACCAGAATGCACCTCAATTTATAAGAGAAACTCTAACAGACATGAGCAACTTCATTTCCTCCAGCTCCATAGTAGTCAGGGATTTTAACACCCCGTTAGCAATGTTGGATAGATCCTGCAAAAAGAAGCTAAGCAAAGAAATTTTAGATT
>CAUYRH010117791.1:0-15412 GCA_963574655.1 Perodicticus potto
GGAAAGACCGGGAGAGGAACGGAGAGAGCTTCTCTCTCCCTACTTGAAATCTCTCCCACTACCAGGAGCTTTGGTGTTTTCTGTATTCTTTTCTGTAAATCAATTCTGCCTTATCACGGACGGGTGGGAGGGGGGAAATAATATAATGAAGAATAATAAAATACATGTATTTAAAAAAAAATAAATAAATAAATAAAAAAATAAAAAAAAATAAAAAAAAAAAAAAAAAAAAGAAAATGATGCCCAAAGGGATCAGAACTATTATAGCAAAGAGAGAGAACGAACGTGACAAGAAGAAGCTCGGAAAAGAAAAAGAAAATTAAAGAGCATGTGTGCATGTCGTGTATGTGTGTGTGTGTGTGCGCGCACGTGTGCAGGTAGGGAGGTGGGTGAGATAAAATGCCAAGACGACTGCTTTAAAAGTACTTCTTTGGCCTCAAATTTGAGACAAATCAAATTATATCAATTTTACCACTCGTGGTCCTTTCAAATAAAGGTAAATACTAAAAATTTAAGACAGAAAGATTCAGTAATTAACATGCTACAGTTTGGGGAAAAAAGGGGGAGTTTTTTTTATCTTATGGCTTATGTCAAATACTAAAGTATCAAAAAAGATACTACCAGGGAATAGTATGATGCCTGGCACAAGGTAAAAAGCAAGAAAATTGTGACCTAATGGGGAAAATATAGACGGACAAGGTAGACAAAACTTCAAACCAGTGCACAATGTGAGGGTGTTCAGCACGCACTCTGGGTGAAGGGCTCCACTACAACTTGAACTTTACTTTAGAAATGCAACAAAGGTAACATAAACATCTGTATCCTCATACCCATCTGAAAAACCAAACAAACAAAAAAACACTTCAAACCAATTTTGCCCTTTGTGGGCATTGTTGAAAAATCACCAAACATGATGAAACTTAAAGACTACTGGTTATGACATGAAGAATTAGAAATAGGATAAGTGTGTGTGTATGAGAGAGAGAGAGAGAGTCAGTGGATTCAATACTGCATTCTGAATTTAGGATTATAAAACCGGGGGCAGGGAGGGGAGTGAAAGAGAGAGTGATTTTGAGGTTTGGCAGGAAGCTGAGAAACAGCCACACTTAATTACAAATAGGGAGGGTATAACCAGGCCCAATTAGACAAAGATGCAAATTTCCTTTCAAAAATTAAGAAGGTAAAAAGAAATTATTTGATTTTCATGCAATTTTTCATGTTATGTGTCTATCATTGTCTTTAATTTTTTTCCTATTTTTTCCGTTTTATGTATATTTGTTTTAATTGGGGGACCTACTATGAAAAGTCTTCCATATGTGGTGAAAAGCACCATACCATAGAACTATAAGGATTTCTCTATCTAGAGTACACGGAGGGTTTGCAATTTTTGTCACCTGGGTGCTAAGGTGTCCAGGGAAGTGGTAGCTCTTGGATTAATCTGTGTTCTGGTTAGGATCGCACACTGTTACAGAAGACTGGTGGAAATGTGAGCACTGGATAAGCTCCAGAACAATGTGCTGAGTTAAAATAAGTCCGTAATGCAGTGTGGCAAATAAACGTGAAGGAGTTCTCCTCCAGAGTCATAAGGGGTCTAGAAGACAAGAGTTTGTATTTCCTGCATTTGAAACCATGCTAGCCATTTACTCTATAGTTTTAATTCTGTCTTAGAAGATTTGAAGAGTTTCAAATTTGGAGTTTAAAGCCTCAAATGCTTTCATTAAAACAAACAAAAATAGACACAGGAAACTAAAACAACAACAGATTTTAATAAGAAATTGTTCCCTGAATAGGGTTTGAAATAGCTAGATACTAAAACGCTAAAATGGTGCTATTCTTGGGTAAAAGGTTCACTATTTGGGTGACAAGTACACTAAAAAGCCTGACTTCTTCACTATGTAATTCATTCATGTAACAAAAAAATAATAATAAAAATACTAGAAGTAGTTTTCATATTTGTGTTAATTTGGTCTATATTGTTTTTTAAAGCTTCATTTTTCATATTAAAACATATAGCTTTTATGCATCATTATGGATCTTTTGTAAATATGTCTTGTGATATCTGTAATATTCCATTGACTGGGTAGATTATATTTTCTTTAATCTATACCCTATTATCAACCATTTAGGTTTGTTGTTTGTATTTATCTTAATGAAAATAGTACTGTACTTAGGTATTAAACACAGTGTTATATTATTTTGATTTTTTGATAGCAAAGAAAAGATATTAATTGTATAGAGTTAAATATCAATGAACTTTCCTTTCAATGTTTTCATTCATTCTAAACTTGAAAAGTTCTCCACCTTTTAAACACTATAATAAGTAAGAATTCACTGTCTTTTCATTTTAGTTTTGTTTTAATATATAGAGGGTTTTTTCTTTCACTCTCTAATAAATCTATACATTTTCATGTATTCTGTGAGATGTATATTTAGATAAAGCTTTTTGCCTAAATACTTAACCAATTTTTCAATAATTGACTTATTGATTACTCATTTTTTTCCTACACATGACACTACCTTCTATGTATATTAGATACTAGTATGTCCTAGGGATTTTTTTTTTCCTGAACAATATAGACACACTATAGATACCCACCAACCTAATAAAAATATTAGTAGGAAGAATTTCTGAAAGATAACACAGCTTCATGTGTTAAGCTGAGAACCTCATTAAATGAGAACATTATGATCGCTCATCTAGGTTTTGAAATTTTTCAGAGTAAGCATTTATTGTACAAATCTCTGTGTTTGTAAACTCTTACTGATAACTCTTACTCATTACCTTATCAGTCTCTCAGGTTTATTTTTTTATTATTATTTTTATTTTTTTAAGATATAATTTGTTCACAATCCTCTCAGAATTCTTAGGAGTAATTATAGGCAGGTTAATCACATATTCTGTATACAGGAGGTATTATAAAAAATGTAATCCACAAATGACCAGAGTAACATTGATGATGAAATGTAGATTTATTATAACCACTTCAAATAATTTGAATATGAGATTGTCAGTATAATATGAGTGTGGTATCACTTATTATTCTTCAAAGTTATTAGGTTTCTCAAGTGAAAATTGTGAGAGAAGTCAAAAGTGCTGCAGTCAGAAAGCAAGATGATCACAGAGAAGGGAAACACGTCATAAATACAATTCAATTCCTGAAAACTAGTAAAAGTTGGATAATTGATTTCCCGACTTTTCCATTCTGCAGGGAGGAAAAGGCAGCAATGTTCCTGGAGGAAATAAATAAGAACAAAAGTCTGTGGCCTACAATCTGTAAATTAGAAATATATACAAGTAAAATGGTATGTCAGCAAAAAAATGTGTTTTAGTGCTGACATTTTAATTTGGTAAAATATATTGTAGTTGTAAGCTTTACTTTTGGACTTCATTAACAATTACAGCTAGTCATAGTAATGATTAAAAAGAATAAATGACAATTATTTAAAATTTGATCAACATTTATTTCCTTCCTATACAACATTTTTTTCTTCCTAATTTCAGTTGCTTAAAAAAAAATCCCTACACAGATTATAATTAGAGATAGATTAATCCCTGGTGACTATTTTAGTAACTTGCTTAATATTAGTGTCCCTAACAATATTGACATTCGCTTCCTTCTAATCATCCTCTATTATGCTAATACAGTGGACTTAAGATTCACAGTGATCTTACAATTTTCAGATCTGTCATTATTTATTCTAAAGAACAAAGTACAGATTCTTTCTCTTTGTGCAAGACTTGACTGGTCTCTACTTTCCCACTTTGATCTCTAGTTTCTGGAAACTTTATGTTCTATGAGCAGGAATTTCCAAATCTTGAGCCTTTGCTTATCTTTCTACCTGGACTGCTATTCTGCAAACCTATGCTCCTCCTAGAGATTTGCTGATGGGATATAAAACTGAAAAAAAAAAATAGAAGTAGACATAAGCAAAGTAAAACTAGCCTTGCCAAATAAGCTGAACCTAAAGTACAAGGACAGTGAAAAAAAAAAGTCAAATCAGCTTAATCCCAACTGGCATTTACAAGATTAACAATATGGTTTGCGATGCACTTGGAAAGAAACCAACCAGCTTTAAGATAATTAAGTGCTCCCACGTAGGTGCCAAAAAAGACTCTCTGGGACATTAGACCCATTCTTACCTTACAATGCCATCAAAATAATGAAGAACTTGAAGAAGTGTGGCCCTAATAGTATTTCTGCTCAAGAACCTAGGTGGAATAAACAGAGCAAGTAGCACACAAGGTGTGTGTTTGTTTATTTTTTAATTTTAGTATGTATAACTCAGAGTTTCTTGAGTACTCAAGACATTTCTTATCCTCCCTCTGGCTCTTCTCAAGGTGGTATAAGCAATAAAGCTGCCTATAGCTGTCCATCCACATTGTAGATTACTCTTCCACGAAAAAGGCACTATACACCAGGAAAGAAAAAGCTTGATCTTCTGGTAAGAGAAATGACAGCTCTTGCTGGCATACTCTTACCAATACCCTGAATGGTTGGGTCCTTTCAGCAGGGTAAGAATCAATTATTATTACCCCATCCTTTAAGGAACACTTGAAAGCCATTTCATTTCTGGTGTTTTCAAATTTGCTTTCAATTTCTCCAGACAGATTTAATTTCTTCTTACATTTGTCTGTGGCACTTTATATAAATACAATATAATACCAGGTGTCCCAAATTTCACCCTTAAAGTTGCATACACAGGAAAAAATTGGAAATTGTAGTTAAATGTACCTTTATTTATAAAATATTCATTATGAAATTTTATGAAGAGATGGCCAACACATAGAGAATATTTTGTAAATATTTTGTAAAATTTTGCAATGAATATTTTGTAAATAAAGACACATTTAGCTCTAATTTCTCATTTTCCCTATTTATAGAGACTTTAGGGGCAATCTTTGGGACCCCCTATATATTACATTGTGAGAAAAAAATGAATGCATTAAGGTTGAGGGTCTAGAGCTTCATATTTTATAGTTTCAGTGTCCTCTTTATAGTCTGTACTGGAAAGATGTTATTTTAATTTATTGTTAAATTAGGCTATGAAGTCATAAATTTCAAAGTCATGTCCAATCTTCTCTTTTTTTCAAGTTTATTTCAATAGTTTCATGAAACCTCCCATTGCACTATAGCATATGACCAATGACCCCTGTTCTCTAACTTCCATTGAATTTATTCTTATTGTCTTATAGTTTAAAGCTTAATTAGTTCTCACATATTCATTTTCACTTTGTTGGCTGATAATTGGATACTTGGAGATAGGAATCACATTTTGTGCTAGGAAATATCTAGCACAATAATGACATCTGAGAAGTATTAAGTAAATACTTGTTGATTGATATGTTTAGGTCAATATTCTGACATAAACATCAAAGTTAGATGGCATAGAATTCTGAATTTCTTCCTTTTCTGGTATCATAGTTAAGAGCAGCACTGGATTCAGGTTTATATTGATGTGAAGCACTTCTCTGTCCCTTATGCCATTTGATTTTGAATTTAATTTCTGTAAACTTTGCTTATCTCAGGTATAAATGAAGATAATAAAAGGCATTACAACATAGGGTTGTTGCATGGATTATTTGGGATATGTAAATGCATATGAAGTACATAGCACATAAGTGCTTCATGGAAGACAGATATTATTATCATTATTAATATTATGATGATTTTAAGTAAAATAATTCTTAACCTGCCCAGGCATGAGCCTCATGTCTCCCTGTAATAGGATTACAGGGAGGCTCATGTCTCCCTTCCATCTGTGAGGCCATGGAAGAAGGATGACTTGAGCTCAGGAATTCAAGACCAGCCTGAACAAAGTGAGACCCCATCTCTATTAAAAATAGAAAAATTATCAGAGTGGTGGCACACACTTCTAGTCCTAGCTATTCAGAGGGCTGAGACAGGAAAATTGCTTGAAACCAGGAATTTGTGGTTGTTGTGAGCTAGACAGAGGCCATGGCACTCTAGCCCAGGAGATAGAGCAAGAGCGACTGTCTCAAAAAAAAAAAAAAAAATCCCTTAACCTAGAAGACTTTAAGCAGATATTTAAATTGCTGTCAATCTTTTTTATTTAAAAATCTCTCTCCACCCCCAGGAAAGTACATGCAAATGAATAAGGGAAGGCTATCAAATATAAGCGTTTATTTTTGCTTTATTTTTATTTATGTATTTTTTTTTCAGTTTTGGCCCGGACCGGGTTTGAACCTGCCACCTCCAGTATATGGGGCCAGTGCCCTACTCCTTTGAGCCACAGGCATGTTTTTGTTTTAAAAAATTACATAAAGAAAGTAACATTAGAGAAAATAGGTAAAAAAAACTCCAAAAATCCATTCCTTCATAAAAGCAACAATGACCAAAAAGGCTGATGAAATTTTAATAATTAACTTCTTCAGAAATCTGCAAATTAGCCCCAAACTTTCAGCAACCCAGGCAGAGCTTATTCAAGAAAAATGGCTAAGTATCAATAAGAAGATTAAGATTTGTCTTATTTTAACTTACGCTAGTCCAATCCCTTACTAGCTCGCTCAGCAATAGTCTTGAATATTAGAGCCCACATTCCCAATACTACTTCTGAAGGAGTAGGACATTATCTAGGGCATTGCCACACACACTGGGGCTGGTGGGTTCAAACCCACCAACAGGCCTGTCGAACAACTAAACTACAACAACAACAACAACAAAAAAAAAAAAAAGAAAGAAAGAAAGAAAGAAAGAAAGAAAAGAAAAAGAAAAAGAAAAAAAATGTCTACCGTAGATCTGTCTGTAAATTCCCTGGAAGATCTGCTCAAATGGCCTTTATCTTGGCTAACTCAGAACTCACCCAGCTAAAATCACTAACCTTTGGGCTTTTTCCCCCAAAACATTTATAGATAAATATTGTAATGGCTACTACTTGAGGCAAAGGATAGCTGTTGAGGCAAACAAAAGAACAAGAAACTTGAGAGGTAAAGCTGGAGAATAGGACACATTGGAAATGAAGGCTTTGAAAAAGTCTGAAATATTCCCAGGAATCCAGAAATCATATGCATATGAAGTGCTACTCACATACCACAAAAGGTCTGGAAAAACCTTAAGCTCACACTTCTGACTGACTTTGAGTTCTGCATAAGCAGAAGTGAAGTCTAATAAAGTGTTGTAAACCACCACATCAATTGTCAAAGATATACCCTCAAACACACAGAGCCTCTCTGCAAAGACTGGGAAATTCTTATTTGTTTTGGTTCTAGTCATTTAAGAAAATTTCTGTCAAAACATTAGTTGACTGCTAAGCTAGAAGAATATATACTTCAGTATCTTCAAAGAACACAGAGTTTGCAAAAGTAGTTTAGAAAAGTCACTAAACAAAAATAACCATGAAGTTCATGACAACAAGTCCTAGGGTTGTGGGGGGATATCATTTCCAGACTTATCACATTAAAATACTTAAAATGTCTAGTTTTAAACAAAAATCATGAGACATGATAAGAAACAAGAAAATATGGCTTATACATAGAAAAAGAGGAATTAATAGAAGCAACTCTAGAGAAAGCTCATGCATTGTCATTACTAGACAAAGATTTTAAATCTTCTATATTAAATATGTTCAAATAAATAAAAGTAACCTTGTCTAAAGCACTAGAAAAAAGCATAAGACTGATGTCTCACAAGTAATGAGATAGAAATTACTGAAAGGGACCAAATCCAATGATTCTCAACTTTCTTAATGCCAGAACCCTTTAATATAGTTCCTGTGGGTTGTGACACACAGATTGAGAGTTGCTGAAGTAGACGTTCTAGAATTGAAAAGTACAATATTAAATGAAAAATACACCAGTGAAGACTTGAGTAAGCAGAAAAAAGAATAAGTGAGCTTGAAAATAGGTCAATTGAGAGTGTACAGTATAAGAAAAAGAAAAAAGAATAAAGAGAAGTGAACAGAGAGTGAAAGACCTGTGGGACCACATGAAGTGCACCAAAATACGCATAATGGAAGTCCATAAGGAGAAGAGAGAAAGAGAAAAGGGCAAAAATAATATTTGAAAAAATAATGGCTGAAAACATCTAAAATTGGATAAAGTATTAATCTACACATCCAAGAATCTCAACAAATGCTAGGCAGTATAAAATCAAAGAGACAACCTAAGATACATAAACCACTGGAAGCCAAAGACAAAATGAGAATCTTAAAAGCAGCAAGAGAAGTGACTCATTATGGGGAAAGTATCCGCAGTAGGAGAAACAGCTAATTTCTCATCAGAAACTATAGAGCAAAAGAGGCAATGTGATAATATACTAAACATGCAGAGAGAATAATGTTGATAATGAATTCTATATTCAGCAAAGACATACTTCAAAAATTAAGGAGAAATTAATGCATTACCAG
Source organism: Perodicticus potto (assembly GCA_963574655.1). Classification (NCBI taxonomy): domain Eukaryota; kingdom Metazoa; phylum Chordata; class Mammalia; order Primates; family Lorisidae; genus Perodicticus; species Perodicticus potto. The sequence continues at coordinate 8,365 of CAUYRH010117791.1, forward strand.
ATATATGCAAAATGAAAGTTTATCACCTGCATGCCTGGCCTATAAAGAAACTTGAGTCCTTCAGGCTGAAATAAAACACAAGGCAATAACTTTAATCTATATGAATAAATAAAGAACATGTAAAAATAAACATTTAGGCAAAACAAAAAGCAGTACTAGTATAGTTTTTGTTTGTAATTCTAGGTCCATCCAGATGTTCCCTGGTCCCCAGCTCCCACTAACAAGAATGACTACTGGTATTGAATCAAGGCAGTGTGGAGTGAACATAGACACAAAGCAATTTTACAAAAAAGTTTATTATATAAAAGAAAGAAACTACACAAAGCGAAAATATGTCCCAGAGAGAGAGGAAGAGGTCAGTTTCCGTGAGTGGAAAAAGACTCAGAGTCTGAATATATGTTAGAGAGAGAGACAGAATGATAAACAACATATATTATATATTATAATCTCATATATAAAAAACATATATTATATATTATAATCTAATTAGTTTTTCCCACCTTGCTCCTGATAGGATTAAGGTTGTTTCCTGACTTTAGGATGATTGACAGGTTGAGGTTACATAATAGATTGAATCACAGGTTTAATTAGATGTCAATGAGCTCTAGGTCAATTATAGGTTACTAGAAACTTTAAAGTATATATGTCTGCACCAGGGAAGATTTCCTAGCTGCAATTTGGTCCTTAGCTATAGTTCAGTTCCCACTCTTCGCCATTAGCCACTTCCCTGCCACCTATTTATACTCCATCAGATCTAACAGTAACTATACTTTTTTATGTCTTATTTAAAAGACAATTTCATAAAATAATTATAAATCCATATAAACCTACATATTGATGTAGACACAATGCATAATGGTACAATTTGTGACAATAACAGATCAAAGAGGAGGGGAGGGAGTGGAGGTATATATTGTATGATATACTATTGATATTTATTTGGTGTTAATGTGAACTCTGAATCTAGATGTTATAAATTAACATGTAATTAAAATTTCCAGGACAATCATTAAGAAAATGATAAATGTAGCCAAAAATCAACAAGAGAACCCAAAAGACACACTAGAAATTATCCACTTAATATAACAGAAATTAAGGAAAGTATTGAAGAAATTGAGGAGTAAAAAAAGATATGAAACATATAAGAAACAAATGGCAAAATGATAGAAGTATATCTTTCTTGTTAATAATTATTTTAAACATAAATGGATTAAGTTTTTCAATCAAAAGACAGAGACTAACCAGAGTGGATTAAAAAAATATATGATGCAAAGGAAGAGCAGAGAGAGGGAAGGAGCGAGTGGGTATAAATTGTGGTACATGTATACCATGGAATATTATGCAGCCTTAAAGAAAGATGGAGACTTTACCTCTTTCATGTTTACATGGATGGAGCTGGAACATATTCTTCTTAGCAAAGTATCTCAAGAATGGAAGAAAAAGTATCTAATATACTCAGCCCTACTATGAAACCAATTTATAGCTTTCTTATGAAAGCTATAACCCACTTACAGCCCAAGAAGAAGAGGAAAGAGGAGAGGTAGGGGAAGGGAGGGGGGAGGATGGGTATAGGGAGGGTAATTGGTGGGACCACACCTGCGGTGCATCTTGCAAGAGTACATGTGAAATTTACTAGGTGTAGAATATAAATGTCTTAACACAATAATTAAAATGCCGTGAAGGCTATGTTAACCAATTTGATGAAAATATTTCAAATTGTATATAAAACCAGCACATTATACCCATTATTGCATTAATGTACACAGCTATGATTTAATAAAAAAAAAAAAAAGAAAGAAAGAAAGAAAGAACTAAGTAAAACTATCCCAAACTAGAGAAAAAAAAAAAAAAAAGCAGGGAATTGTGTCTGATCAGTAGCAGAAGAGATAGTAACAGAGCTGTACTCCGGCTGCCCTAGAAGAAAGCCTATGGCACCACAGGGCAAGAAACTTTCTATGGGAGTAGCCCCCTTCAACCTGAGGGTGGTCTATGGCCAACAGCTCACAAAAACAAGAGAACCTCAATTCCACAGCAAAGAAATAAATTCTGCCAAAAAGCAGTGAACTTGGATGAGGACCCTAGCCCAGATGAGAACTGCAGTCCTAGTTACCACTTTGATTTCAGTCGTTTGACATCCTGGATGGAGAATCCAGTTAAACTTTATTTTACTTCAACTGTAAGATAATAAAGTTGTGTTGTTTTAATCTAAAAAAAAAAAAAAAAGAAAGAAACCTTTTCTTATTCAACTTTTATCTTTCATAGTAGTGACCTCATTTTGAACATAGTAGGCATTTTAGGAAATATATTTTGAACAGATACTTGAATGTAGAAACTGTTCACTTGTTAAGGGTATCTAAAGTGATAAAAAGGATCTACACATTAAGACTAATTATAGGAGGTTATTTAGATGCTTTCAGAGTCAATTCCAGGTTCACAATCATAATTCATATGTTTTATAATTTTACTACAAGATATATTTGCTGCTCATTTAGGTCTCCATAACCAGCTTTAGATATCTCTATTGACAAATATTGTTCTAAGTTAGTTGACTAATTAATTAATTTATTAGAGACAAGATCTCGCTCTGTAAGCCAGGCTAGAGTGCAGTGAAACAATTCTAGTTACACGGCAGCCGCTAACTTCTGGGCTCAAGCAAAGTAATTGCCCCTCCCAACCTCCACCCGGCCTTAGCCTCTTAAGTAGTTAGGACTATAGGCATGTACCACCACACTTCACACCTGGCTACTTTTTAGATTTCTATGGACATATAAACTTGCTGTATTTCCCAGGCTGGTCCTGAACTCCTGGCTTTAAGCAGTCCTTCTGCCTGCATCTCCCAGAGTACTAGGATTATAGGCGTGAGCCATCATGCCCAGCCTATAAGTAAATATAGTTACTTCATCTTACTTCCATGTTTTTACTCACTGTCATAAGCAATAGCTGGAAACACAATTATGAAAGACTAAAAGTTATTTGATTAACCCTGAAGAATTCAGGAAAAAAAGAATTTTTTTAACAAAATGGTGGAACAAGCAAGATAATAGGTTTAAAAGCAGTCATATCAGTAATTACCTGAAATGTAAATGGACTAGACTCAGCGCCTGTGGCTCAACGGGCTAAGGCCCCAGCCACCTACACCTGAGCTGGCGGGTTCGAATCCAGCCCGGACCCGCCAAACAACAATGATGGCTGCGACCAAAAAATGGTCGGGCGTTGTGGCGGATGCCTGTAGTCCCAGCTACTTGAGAGGCTGAGGCAAGAGACTTACTTGAGCCCAGGAATTGGAGGTGGCTGTGAGCTGTGATGCCACGGCACTCTATCCAGGGTGACAGCTTGAAGCTCTGTCTCAAAAAAAAAGTAAATGGACTAAACACTTATATTCAAAAGACAAGCTGTCAGACTGAATACAAGCAAGACCAAACTATATGCCCTCTACATGAAACTATTTAAATATAAAAACACAGGGCTCAGCACCTGTAGCTCAGCGATGAGGGCACCAGCCACATACACCGGAGGCAGCAGGTTCAAAACTGGCCCAGGCCTGCTACACAACAATGACAACTACAATGAAAAAAAAATATATATATATATATATGTATCAGGCAGCTAAGGCGCCAGCCACATGCACCTGAACTGAAGGGTTCGAATCCAGGCCGGCCCGCCAAACAACAACAGCAGCTGCAACCAAAGAAAAAAAAAAAAAAGAGCTCGGCGTTGTGGTGGACGCCTGTAGTCCCAGCTACTTGGAAGGTGGAGGCAGGAGAATTACTTAAGCTCAAGAATTTGAGGTTGCTGTGAGCTGTGACGCCGCTCTACCACAGGTGACATAATAAAACTGTGTCTCAAGAAATATATGTATATAAAGACACAGACTAAAAGGGCAAGAACAGAAAAAGATACACTGTGTAAACCTGGGGCATAAGAAAGCTGGAATGACTGTAGTAATGTCAGACAGAGTAGACAAAAAATACTACTACAGCTAGTTTGATAAACATAAAAGGGTCAGTTTACTAGGAAAATAAAATAATCCTAAATGTGTATGTACTTAATCGAGTTTCAAAATACATGAATCAAGAACTGCAAAACTGGGTGCAGTGGCTCATGCCTGGAATCCCAACACTCTGGGAGACCAAGGCAGATGGATTGGATTATTTGCATAAATTAAAATATATTTATTACTCCACAGATGTCCCGAGCTAGTACAATAAGAAAATTTTTAAAAAATTAAGAAAATAAAGAAGCAAATAGTATAAAGATTGGAAAGGAAGATATGAAACTGTCTTTGCAGACATGATTGCTTATCTAGAAAACTCTAAGAAATCTTCAAAAAAGAAAGCAGCCTATTAGAATAAGTGCAAAGCTATAACAATATATAAATATCTGTTTATTTCTGTACTAACAAAGAAACATTGAAAATGAAATTTTAAAAGTATGTGGCAATTTTAAAACATGGCTTCAAGTTCTTTGACATTACTTCCATCGAGAGTTGACATTTCTTCTTATATCTGGACAGGTTGTACCTACTTTAACCAGTTGAGTACAAAGTGATGCTATGTGACATTGAGGCTAGATCATAAATAGACATGCAATCTCCATCTTGTCCACTGAAACCCTTATTTTTAGAAGCACGTATTGCCATGTAAAAAGTCTGACTACCCTGAGTTCATCATGCTGTGGTGAAGTACAAACAATATGAAGAGGCCAGGTGGCTGTTCCACTTAAGAAAAAATTTAGCAAAAGATGTGTGAGACCTCTACAGTGGTCTTACAGATCAGAAAGAACAGTAAAACAATGCAGAGTGAAATTAAAGAATTTAGTAAATGGAAGAGATACCCTATATTTGTGGATTGAAAGATGTCACTGTTTCCTCAAACTGGTCTATAGATTCAATATAATCCCAGCAGGATTTTTCTCTAAAAATTTTAGAATTTCAAAGGACCAAAAATAGCCAAAGTAATTTTTAAAAAGAAGAAAGTTGGAAGATGGAAGACCAGCAGTATCTGATTTCAAGACTTAGAGCATTACAGATTACTATATAATCATGACAGTGATGTGCTTGCTAGTAAATATTTAACAACCAGCTTGGGTGGGATCTGATTTGATGCTTAAAAATTTAGCAGTCCGCTCTCATGAGTCAGCTTGAACACTCCACTAACAGAGTGGTATTCATGCAAAGATGGAAAACAGATCAGTGGAAGAGAATGGAGAATCCAGAAATAGACCCATATGTTATGTAGCCAATTGATCTTCCTGAAAGTGCCGAGACAGTTAAGAGAATTCTGTCATCGAACGATACACAACTAGATAAATGTGTTGGGGAAAATGATTCCCAATCCTTACCTCACACTACACACAAAAATTAATTTGAGACATCACAGATCTAAATAAAATGTTTAGTCTCTGAAGCTAATAGAAAAAACATGGAATAGTTTCACAATCTTGGAGTAGGTAAAGATTTCTTTGAGATAAAACCATTAATCATGCAAGAAAAAGGTGATAAATTAAGACTTTATCAAAATTGTAAGTGTCTACTTAACAAAAAACACCAATAAGAAAAAGAAAAAGCAGGTCACAAAAGGAGAAAAGAGAGAGCATGAGAGCGAGCACTTGAATGTACAATAACTTTAGAATGTAGACAATCCAGTTTTTTAATTGACAAGATTTAGACACTTCACAGAAGAAGATATATCTATAGCCCAGAAGCACATGAAAAAGTGTTTAACATCACTAGTAATCATGGAGATAGGAATTAAAATTACAATGAGGTACCACTTCGCACTCACTAAAATGGTTAAATTTTAAAATATTGAACATCAGGTATTGGTGAGAATGATAAACAATGTGAATGAACTGTCATATATTGCTGGTGGAACTATAATATAGTATAACTACCTTGGAAACTATTTGGCAGTTTCTTATAAAGCTGAATATGTATTTATTTATGACCAAGCAATTGTATTCTTATGTGTTTACCTAAGAGAAATGAAAATACATATCATAGAAAGACTTGTGCAAGAAGTCTTTCTAGCAGCTTTATTCATAACAGTCTAAAACTGGAAACACTGGGAGGCCTAGGTGGGCAAATCGCCTGAGCTCATGAGTTAGAGACCAGCCTGAGCTAGAGGGAGACCCTGTCTCTAAAAATAGCTGGGTGTTGTGGCCAGCACCTGTAGTCCAACTGGGAGGCTAAGGCAAGAGAATCACTTGAGCCTAAGAGTCAGAGGTTGCTGTGAGCCATGACACTAGTGCACTCTAATGGGGGCGGCAAAGTGAGACTCTGTCTCAAAAAAAAAAAGAAAACAAACCGGAAACAACCCAAATGTCCTTCATTAGAATAGATAAAGAAAGAGGATAGTGTAGTCATTCAGTGGAATACCTCTTAGTAGGAAAAAGGAGCAAAATAAATAGAGGGTTTTTTAAAGGTAGCAAGAATATTTTTTGTAAGGAAGTCCAGTAAAAGCTAGATTTCAAATTATACATTTTTCTTTAAAAAATGAAAGTCGGGGCGGCGCCTGTGGCTCAGCGAGTAGGGCTCCGGCCCCATATACCAAAGGTGGCAGGTTCAAACCCAGCCTCGCCGAACTGCAAAACAAAAAAATAGCCGGGCGCTGTGGCTGGTGCCTGTAGTCCCAGCTACTCGGGAGGCTGAGGCAAGAGAATTGCCTAAGCCAGGGAGTTGGAGGTTGCTGTGAGCTGCGTGACACCATGGCACTCTACCGAGGGCCATAAAGTGAGACTCTGTCTCTACGAAAGAAAAAAGAAAAAAATGAAAGTCAGGGCTCGGTTCCTGTGGCTCAACGGGCTAAGGCGCCGGCCACGTACATCTGAGCTGGCGGGTTCGAATCCAGCCTGGGCCCGCCAAACAACAATGACGGCTACAACCAAAAAATGGCCTGGCGTTGTGGCGGGCGCCTATAGTCCCAGCTACTTGGGAGGCAGAGGCAGGAGACTCGCTTAAGCCCAGGAATTGGAGGTTGCTGTGAGCTGTGATGCCACAGCACTCTATCCAGGGTGACAGCTTGAGGCTCTGTCTCAAAAAAAAAAAAAA
>CAUYRH010117794.1:0-11660 GCA_963574655.1 Perodicticus potto
TGTAGTCCCAGCTACTTGGGAGGCGGAGGCAGGAGACTCGCTTGAGCCCAGAAATTGGAGGTTGCTGTGAGCTGTGATGCCACAGCACTCTATCCAGGGTGACAGCTTGAGGCTCTGTCTCAAAAAAAAAAAAAAAAAAAAATCAAGATTTCATCACTACAAAAAAATAAATTAGCCAAGCATGATGGTCTGTGCCTGTAGTCCCAGCTACTCAGGAGACTAAGGTGGAAAGATCACTTGAGCCCAGGGTTTGAGGTTACAGTGAGCTATGACTATGCCACTGCACTGTAGCCTGAGTGACACAGTGATAGACTACATCTCTAAAAATAAAAAGGGGGTAGGGACAGAAAAGGTGCCCCTGGGAAGGCACCAAGTGCATGAGATTTACTCTGGTGAGAAATCCTGCTGAACTCAAGAGTGGGAGAGCCTTCATTTGCATAGCAATACCCACTCCACACTCAAGTACGCATGCTCTCCCATAGGTTTTCCTGGCAGAGGCTCACTCACTTAGATGGCCTTTGCCATCACACAGTATAAGACAGATGGCTGGGGGTTGTGCGGGGAGGGCCCAGCTGCCTGACCTGATCCTCATAGCCCATGTTCCAGACTGCTCAGGCCTAGTGGCTCTATGCCAAGGCCTGTTTGTAGGTAATCTCAAGCTCTATGGAGATGTGGAACAGGCCTTCACATCTCTTCCATTTTTCCCCAGGTGTGCTTGTAGGTAGGTAGTAGCCAGCAGAACAAAAAGACAGACTCAGTCCCCTCCCCGAGAAAACACTCCAGACAAATCCCTCCCAACCCAGGGCATTCTATAGAGAATGGTGGAATTTGGTTTTGGAGTCGACAAAGCTCCTGGTAATAGACAAGGACCAGCAAGGCCTGCCAGGGATCTGACTCTGGAGCTGTAAATTGATGCTTTTCAGCTCCAGGTAAAGGATAATAGGGGCAAAGGCTGGGCAGTCACCACCCCATCCCACCTCCCACACACCCCGGGAATCCCAGAGTTATGCCCTGTGATTTCACCAGAACAGGAAGCAGAATCTCAGGACCAAGTCTTCTAGCTACAGTGGGAGCAAAAACTCTGACTCCATTCCCTACCCCAGATAATCAATAGTCAGTTAGCAAGACTGTGCAAGCCCCATTGGATAAATTGCCTGATCAACCATTGCTAGAATGAGGAACTCTTAGGCAAACTGAGAGACTTTTACAAAGAGTCTTTCCTCTGTTAGCATCTCTTGGGAAATCTCTTTCCCTCCCTCCCACAGCTAAGCTCAATACCCCTCTGCCAGCTGAACCTTGAACAGCCTGGCACCACACAGAGCTCCAGGGGCCAGAGCTCCCAGAACACAACCAGCTTCTCAACCTTTAGGCATTCACAGGTCTATTTTAAAATTTCTGTTTCAGCTACAACCTCACAGGGTTCTCCAGACCCTCCTATGAGGATGACAAATTTGGTGAACTCCTACAAGCTCCTCTAACTGACCTCAGCTGTATGTGAACCTGTCCCTCTGGCCACTGCTCTCTTTTTCCCTCCTATACTTCTACAGATGTCATTCCCCTTTTCTCAGTCTGAGCCCACTTGGCCATCTTCCAAAGCCCAGGCCCTCTCTCCAAGGTTGTCCCTGACCACCCCAGCCCATTTTTAAGGCACCTACCTAAAAAATGTGTTCCTCAAACACTGTCTGCAGGCCAGTAACATCAATACCACCTGAGTGTTTGTTAGAAATGTGGACTCAGTAAGTGAAGACTCAGTAGGCCCCACTCAAACTTGCTGAATTAGAATCTATATTTTTGCGGGTATGGTGACTCATGCCTATAATTCTAGCACTGTGGGAGGCTGAGGAAGGAGGATTGCTTGAGCTCAGGAATTCTAAACTTGTCTGAGTAAGAGCGACACCCTGACTCCACAAAAAATAAAAAACCCAGCTGGGCATCATGAAGCGCACCTGTAAGCCCAGCCACTTGGAAGACTGAAGCAGCAGGATGCCCACAGCCAAGTCTAAGGTTATGGTGAGCTTGCTGAGCTATGATGACACCACTGCACTCTGCTCAGGGCACAGGGTGAGACTCTGTCTCAGAAAAAAAAGAATCTATGTCTTAATGAGGTCCCAGGTGATCTGCATTTACAGTATGAAAACTGGCCTCCACAACTCACTGGCAGAGTCCTGATTTCTTTTTAACTTTTCTGCATGGAAGTGAAGTCAAACATGACTAGAATGGGACCTAATGATCACCACTTACAGCTTCTCACTTTACAGCCAAATGGCCTCCTTGGAAGCAGAGGCAGCACCTCCTTCAAGTCCCTGCCAGCACCCAGCCATGCTTTTCTGACTACACTGGGAGAGGCTTTCTTACCAGTTTATACCTACCAGATAGGGCCAATCTGATGGCCCACCTATATCTGAGAACCAAGTAAATGTCAGGGCATTACTGAGGGGAACCAACATCAGGATCAAGGGCTCATCCCCCAATTGCCCCCTCTGTCACTACCCATGCCTATTCCTCTCAATCCTTCCAGTCTCCTCCGTAAAAATCAAAAGCTGGGGCTCAGCGCCTGTGGCTCAAGTGGCTAAGGCGCCAGCCATGTACGCCTAAGCTGGCGGGTTCAAATCCAGCCCAGGCCCACCAAACAACAATGACGGCTGCAACCAAAAAAAAAAAATGGCCGGGCGTTGTGGTGGGCGCCTGTAGTCCCAGCTACTTGAGAGGCGGAGGTAAGAGACTCGCTTGAGCCCAGGAGTTGGAGGTTGCTATGAGCTGTGATGCCACAGCACTCTATCCAGGGTGACAGCTTGAGGCTCTGTCTCAAAAAAAAAAACAAAAAAAAAAAAATCAAAAGCTGGGCTTGGTGCCTGTGGTTCAACGGGCTAAGGCGCCAGCCACGTACACCTGAGCTGGCGGGTTTGAATCCAGCCCAGGCCCACCAAACAACGACGCTGCAACCAAAAAATAGCCAGGCGTTGTGGCAGGCGCCTGTAGTCCCTGCTACTTAGGAGGCAGAGGCAGGAGACTCGTTTGAGCCCAGGAGGTTGCTGTGAGCTGTGATGCCACAGTACTCTACCCAGGGTGACAGCTTGAGGCTTTGGCTCAAAAAAAAAAAAAATCAAAAGCTGACACTTGCCCTAAGGATGATGGGAACCAAACCCAAAGCTTTAACTCAATTTTGAATCAAATTTAATTAGACTGAAACGGTCCCAAGTGAAGCAGTTCACTGCTGGGCACTTCTGGTTTTTAATTCCGTATTGAGGGACTATTCCCTAGCTTCCCAAGCTGTCATTCAGTACCAGCATAGTCTCCTTTACTGCCTGGTGCAGCAGGTAATTTGAGAGCCAGATTTTCTGCAGAACCCACCTGTCCACCTAAAATCTGAGACAGTGGGTCAGGCCTGAGCTCTCTGCAAAGCTAACCACTTTGCAGTAAGCACCAGGTAGCCTACAGTGGCCCTTTCACCATGCCACAGGTCCTAATTAGTGTAAACTTTCACTCCTACCCACCCCTCTCCTAAGAATGGTGCAAACACACACCCTCCCCTGTGCCTGTGACACTGCTGGCCTGAAGAAGGCGGCTTGCCTTCCTTCCTCATACCACTTCTGAGGTACATGACCTGGAGATCCCCCTAGGAAAAGAGGTCCTTGACAGACCCCACAGACAGGTCCTTAAGCACCAATGGCAAAGTTGTGTAAGGCTGTTGGGTGACACCTGCAGGAAATGCTGGCTTGGTCAGTTGGCTAGGGCCAAAGAGTGAGCCCAAAGCCCCAGAAAGCAAGCTGGGCTGCAGAAGGGAACTGATCTCAGAACACTTTCCCCTCCATACGTACCTAAGAGACACAGATAGCACTCTGGCTGGCCCAGGCCTGAGCACAGCACTCTGTGGAGAGCACCCTGAGAGAGAGAGCCCACAAAGAGGGGGCCTTCACTGCCTTGGCAGAATCCTGTCATCCTACAAAGCTCACCTTACCTCCCACATAAAGGGACACGCAACCTCTTCTTCACGGCCTCCCCAAGGAGCACACTATCCTGCTCCAGCTCCCAGTACATGCTGTTTCCTGCAGTCAGCCTGTCTCCCACCCAGTCAGCATCCTTCCTAAGTAAGGACCAGCCAGTCTTACTTTTTCTGTACATTCCTTCAGCTGCCAGTACTGCTAAAACTTAAGAGATTTTTATAGCTATCAAGACTATAAATGAATCTAAAGACACAAAAGATAGCCTTCTGCTGGCTGAATCTGGCCCACAGGTTAGCATTTGTTGGCACACAATAAATTACATTCCAACATTTGAAGATCAGATTTTCTGGTTTCTCTTTCAAAAAAGTCAGAATATCTGGACACATGGGATCCTTGGTGTTGTGTGGCAAAACTGACAGAGATGAGAAGCAACTGCTCCTTGAGACAGAGCATGTTCACTCTAGCTTGCCTGAGGCCTCATGGAACAGATGCTGGGAGGCCCTGCTCCACATCCACTCAGCCCACCTGCCTCTGTGGCCGACAGCTTCCCACTGCCAGTGCCTGCATCTCTCTGCTTCTTTGTTGGAGGACATTTCTCAAGGATTAGCTGGCATTCAGGACAGCCCAGAACCTCCAGGAATTTAATTCTCCCAAAGAAATTCTCAATCCATAAGGTACAGGAATCAGTGGATTAAAAAAAAAACAAGGGCAGCGCCTGTGGCTCATCCCGTAGGGTGCCGGCCCCATATACCAAAGGTGGAGGGTTCAAACTCGGCCTCGGCCAAACTGCAAAACTGAAAAATAGTCGGGCATCGTGGCGGGCACCTGTAGTCCCAGCTACTCGGGAGGCTGAGGCAAGAGAATCACCTAAGCCCAGGAGTTGGAGGTTGCTGTGAGCTGTGTGACGCCACAGCACTCTACCGAGGGCAATAAAGCCAGACTCTGTCTCTACAAAAAACAAACAAACAAACAAAAAAAAAAAAACCATAGCCGGCTCGGCGCCTGTGGCTCAACGGGCTAAGGTGCCAGCCACGTACACCTGAGCTGGTGGGTTCGAATCCAGCCCGGGCCCGCCAAACAACGATGGCTGCAACCAAAAAATGGCCGGGCGTTGTGGTGGGCGCCTGTAGTACCAGCTACTTGGGAGGCAGAGGCAAGAGACTCACTTGAGCCCAGGAATTGGAGGTTGCTGTGAGCTGTGATGCCATGGCACTCTACCCAGGGTGACAGCTTGAGGCTCTGTCTCAAAAAAAAACCCATAGCAGTGGTATAATTGAGGCATGGTCCACATTTTTTTTTTTTTTTTGAGACAGAGTCTTATTTTGTCGCCCTCAGTAGAGTGCGGTGGCATCACAGCCTCACAGCAACCTCAAACTCTTGGGCTCAAGTGATTCTCTTTGCCTCAGCCTCCAAGTAGCTAGGATAACAGGCGCCTGACACAACACCAGCTTTTTTTTTTTTTTTTGAGACAGAGCCTCAAGCTGTCGCCCTGGGTAGAGTGCTGTGGCATCACAGCTCACAGCAACCTCCAGCTCTTGGGCTCAAGCGATTCTCCTGCCTCTGCCTCCCAAGTAGCTGGGACTATAGGCACCTGCCACAATGCCGGGCTATTTTTTGGTTGCAGCCATCATTGTTGTTTGTCAGGCCCGGGCTGGATTCGAACCCGCCAGCTCAGGTGTCTGTGGCTGGCGCCTTAGCCGTTTGAGCCATAGGCACCGAGCCAATGCTAGCTATTTTTTAGAGATGAGGTCTCACTCTGGCTCAAGCTGGTCTTGAACCCGTGAGCTCAGGCAATACACCCGCCTCAGCCTCCCAGAGTGCTAGGATCACAGTCGTTGGCCACGGCCCCCGGCCCCCAATTTTCTTTTGTTTTCTTTTTTTTTCATTGAGACAGAGCCTCAAGCTGTCAACCTTGTTAGAGTGCTGTGGCATCACAGCTCACAGCAATCTCCAACTCCTGGGCTCAAGCAAGTCTCCTGCCTCTGCCTCCCAAGTGGCTGGGACTACAAGTGCCCACCACAACACCCAGCTATTTTTTGGTTACAGCCGTCGTTGTTTGGCAGGCCCAGGCTGGATTCGAACCCGCTAGCTCAGGGGTATGTGGCTGGTGCCTTAGGTGTTTGAGCCATAGGCACTGCGCCCCAGCCCCCAATTTTCTTTTGTGTTTTTTTGAGACAGAGTCTCAAGCTGTCACCCTCGGTAGAGTGCCATGGCGTCAACCTCCAACTCTGGGGCTCAAGCGATCCTCTTGCTTCAGTTTTTATTATTTTATTTTATTATTATTATTTTTGTATTTTATTTTATTTTTTTTTGAGACGGAGCCTCAAGCTGTCACCCTGGATAGAGTGCCGTGGCATCATAGCTCACAGCAACCTCCAAGTCCTGGCCTCAAGCGAGTCTCTTGCCTCCGCCTCCCAAGTAGCTGGGACTACAGGCGCCCGCCACAATGCCCGGCCATTTTTTGGTTGCAACCATCATTGTTGTTTGGTGGAACCGGGCTGGATCGAACCTGCCAGCTCAGGTATACATGGCTGGTGCCTTAGCCCGTTGAGCCACAGGCACTGAGCCCAAGCCCACAATTTTCTTTTTTTTTTGAGACAGAGTCTCAAGTTGTCACCCTCGGTAGAGTGCCATGGCGTCAACCTCCAACTCTCGGGCTCAAGTGATCCTCTTGCTTCATTTTTTATTATTTTATTTTATTTTATTTTTTTTTTTTTTGAGACAGAGTCTCACTTTGTCGCCGTTGGTAGAGTGCCGTGGCATCACAGCTTATAGCAACCTCTAACTCTTAGGCTCAAGTGATTCTCTTGCCTCAGCCTCCCAAGTAGCTGGGACTACACACGCCCGCCACAACACCCCGGCTATTTTTTGGTTGCAGCTATTTAGCTGACCTGTGCTGGGTTCGAACCCGCCACCCTTGGTGTATGCGGCTGGCGCCATAACCACTGTGCTATGGGCACCGAGCCAAGTTCTTCTGATTTTAGTAGAGACAGGGTCTCACTTTTGCTCAGGCTGGTCTCAAACTCGTCAGCTCAAGCTATCCACCTGCCTCAGCCTCCCAGAGTACTGGGGTTACAGGCATGAGCCACCTCACCCAGTCACCCACGTTTTAAAATTTTTTTTTTTTTTTGAGACAGAGTCTCACTCTATTGCCCTGGGTAGGGAGCTGTGGCATCATCATAGCTCACAGCAACCTCAAATGCCTAGGTTCTATTGATGCTCCTACCTTAGCCTCCCAAGCAACTGGGACTACAAGAGTCTGCCACAACACCCAGCTATCTTTATAAACAATTTTTTTTTTGCAGTTTTCGGCAGGAGCTGGGTTTGAACCCACCACCTCCGGTATATGGGGCTGGTGCCCTACTCACTGAGCCACTGGCGCTGCCCAACAACACCCAGCTATCTTTAGAGATGGGGTCTCATTACTGCTTTGGCTGGTCTTGAACTCCTAACTTCCCAAGTGCTAGGATTATAGGCGTGAGCCACCACTGCACCTAGTCACGGCAGGGCACTTGTTAATATACTTTCTATTGGCAGTCTCCCTTTCCCATTCCTTCACTTGTGGTTATAGGAATCACATCCAAATAAACTATCTGCTCCCACATCTTTATCTCAGGGCTCACTTTTAGGGAAACTCAAACATTCTACTAGTTTCACACTGTCATTCTTATATTACTTGCCTGGCCATCACAGCAAATCCCTCTGGGAGCTGCAGGATATACCCCCCCACCCAGAAGCCTCCCCGACATCCCCTGAAAAGGGGCAGGACACACTCACCTCCCCCAAGTAACTGTATTTGCCCCTGAGGATCTGCCGGTACAGCCGGGTACGGTTGTCATCCTCAAAGGGCATGGTGCCACTGAGCAGGATGTAGGCAATGACTCCCAGTGCCCACATGTCCACTGAGTTGGTATAGGGCTTGCGGACCAGGACCTCGGGGGCAATGTACTCTGGAGTGCCACAAGTGGTCTTCATCAGACAATCATCACCCTTCTTGCGAGCACTGGCCAGGCCAAAGTCGGTAATGATGATCTTAGAGTCAGTGCCTGGGTGGTAGTAGAGCAGATTCTCAGGCTTGAGGTCTCGGTGTGTGATGCCCAGCGCATGCAGATACCGGACACCATCCAGCACCATCTGTAGCACCCGTGTGGCATCACGCTCAGTGAAGGAACCCTTGGCGATGATACGGTCAAAGAGCTCTCCGCCTGTGGCCAATTCCATCACCATGTATACACGTTCCTGTGTCTCAAACACCTCCACCAGCTGGATGATGTTGGCATGACGTACCCGGCGCAACACGCGCAACTCAGACTCACACACCTCCCGCCCCTCCCGGTACTTGGTCTCGATCATCTTGATGGCATATGGCTGCCGAGTAGCTCGATGTTCCACACGTACCACTCGGCTGAAGCTGCCTCGGCCAATCAGGGCCTTGATGTCATACTTAGCTGTCACACGTGGGTCAAACTTGGCCCTGTACTTAGCCACCCTGGCTCTGCGTGGTGGTTCTGGGGGAGGCTCTGTGTGGCCAGTAGTAGGGGCAGTGGGACAGGGGTATGCATATTGACCGGCTGCTGGGAACCCAGCTTTGAGAGGGCCAACACTGTCCACTTCCGTGATGAAGTGCTTGTATACATCACTCTTAATGACACTAAGGGGCTCCACCTTCTTAACCAGATCCAGCTGGACATCCTTGGGTGGCTCAGGAAGGACCTTGCTTGTCCCACAGCCCATCACGGACACGAGGTCATCCTCTCTAGCGAGGCTGGCAGGACCTGCTCTGCAGGCAGTGCCCCGTCTACACCTATGCAAACAGAAGAGAGGGTAAGTCAGCACAGCTGGGACACCTCTGAAGGGAAACAAGCCATCATCCTTAGCCCCTCTTCCTCAATAAACCTAGTCTGATTAAGATTCATGTCCCTGGGCTCGGCGCCTGTGGCTCAGCGCCTGTGGCTCAGCGGGCTAAGGCGCCAGCCACGTACACCTGAGCTGGCGGGTTCGAATCCAGCCTGGGCCCGCCAAACAACAATGACGGCTGCAACCAAAAGATGGCTGGGTGTTGTGGCGGGCACCTGTAGTTCCAGCAACTTGGGAGGCGGAGGCAGGAGACTCGCTTGAGCCCAGGAATTGGAGGTTGCTGTGAGCTGTGGATGCCACGGCACTCTATCCAGGGTGACAGCTTGAGGCTCTGTCTCAAATAAAAAAAAAAAAAAAAAAAAAAAGATTCATGTCCCTGAATGGGAGGAGGGCTTTGGTACTCAGAGCTCATGCTCATTGGAGGGTCTCGTTGAGAGGCTGGGTCTGAGCTCCATATCTCCCTGGGTCTCAGTCTCATGTTGCTCTTCAACCCTGAGAGAAGGCAGAAACATGCACCAGGCTCAGATGTCACCCTCCTCTGTACTGTGCCTGGGTCCCTTAACCTAGGTGAAGTCCCATGTTTTTAAAATGTTAAAATGGGACAGCGCCTGTGGCTCAGTGGGTAGGGCGTTAGCCCCATATACGGAAGGTGGTGTGTTCAAGACCGGCCTCGGCCAAACTGCAAAACAGAAAAATAGCCGGGCGTTGTGGCGGGCGCCTGTAGTCCCAGCTACTTGGGAGGCTGAGGCTAAAGACTCACCTAAGCCCAGGAACTGGAGGTTGCTGTGAGCTGTGTGACGCCACAGAACTCTACCAAGGGCAATAAAGTGAGACTCTGTCTCTACAAAAAATAAAATAAATAAATAAAATAAAATATTAAAATCATTCCTCTTGGCTCGGCGCCTGTGGCTCAACAGGCTAAGGCGCCAGCCACGTACACCTGACCTGGCGGGTTCGAATCCAGCCCGGGCCCGCCAAACAATGGCGACTGCAACCAAAAAATGGCCAGGCATTGTGGCGGGTGCCTGTAGTCCCAGCTACTTGGGAGGCGGAGGCAGGAGACTCGCCTGAACCCAGGAACTGGAGGTTGCTGTGAGCTGTGATGCCACAGTGCTCTATCCAGGGTGACAGCTTGAGGCTCTGTCTCAAAAAAATAAAAAAATAAAAAAATAAAAATAAATAAACTCACAGTCTAAATGAAGAGAAAATCATAAAAATATAACATTATGTAATCTTAATAATAAAAGTGAGATTAATTCATAATAATATAACTTCAATATAGGATGGTGTTAAGCTTGAGAAACAACAGAAGATACATGTAGAATGAGGCAGGGGTTAGGGAAAGCTTCCTGAATGAGGTGACCCCCACACTGAATCTTGAAGCAAGAATGAGTCAAGATATGGAAAGGTAGGACTGGTGGTTCAGGCAAGGAAAATAAGACACTCCAAGGCCTAGAAGCCCAGTGTAACACTCTGTGCCTGGAAATGTGCAGTTTGGTAATACAAAGCGAGGGCTGGGGAGCTAAAGTTTTGGAAGGTCAGTGTGAGTCAGGTTCTAGGGAGCAGCACAAGCTATGGTGAGGACCAGGTCCTTCCTAGTGAAGGAAAGCTATGAAAGGGAGAGAGAAGTAATCACTTCTATGTTTAGAAAGACGGATAAGAGGCCGGGCGAGGTGGCTCATGACTGTAATCCCAGCACTCTGGGAGGCCGAGGCAGGAAGACTGCCTGAGCTCACAGGTTCGAAACCAGCCTGAACAAGAGCAAGACCCCATCTCAAAAAATAGCTGGGTATTGTGGCGGGTGCCTATAGTCCCAGGTACTTGGGAGACTGAGGCAAGAGAATTGCTTGAGCCCGAGTTCGAAGTTGCTGTGCACTGTGACACCACAGCACTCTACCAGGGGACGACAAAGTGAGACACTGTCTCAAAAAAAAAAAAAAAAGGATGAGGTTGGACTCCAGGAGGATCAGAGCAGACTAAAAGGGCTAGTAAGAGTGTAGTACCCCAGACAGTAGAATGGAATCAAGAGATGTCAGCAGCAGAACTGACAGGGGCTGGAGGCTGGGCACAAGTGGTAAGGGGAGGAGTGAGGGCAGCACTCCAGTCCCTTGGTCAGTTCCTGGGAGAAGGGTCAGGAGTACAGCAGAGGGGGCAGTTTTGGGAAGCAGTGGGAAGAGCAGAGTTTTATATATATTGGGGTACATGTGGAACATGCATATGACAATTACTGTGGATTGTGGGATATATAATTTGATGTCTAAAAAGAGCTGGTCATGGTCAGAGACACCATGGCTGATTAACAGTAGTGCTTGGGGCTAAGCAATAATTATACCTCCTCACTCCCTCCTGAAGCTGGCAAGTGATCCCATCAAAGGCAGCAGAGGAAGGCCCAGGCAGGATTTACTGTGACACCTTGGGGGGAGGGGAGTATAGAGAACCTTCAGAGGCCACCAGATTACAGTGAATCAAGGACCTAAATTCAAGGTGATAAAGCCAATACTGACCAATATGACCAACTCTTTCAAGGGGTCTCGGCCGTACATCACTGAAACATAACCAAGACTTCGATTACAAATCCATCAAATACAAAGGAGAAATGTGGAGAGCACAGATTAAAGGTTCAGGTTTTAATCACTATATCAATAATTCTCAGAATAAAGGGTTTTGTTTGTATTTATTTATTTTTTTTTAGACCAGGGGAAAGCGCGAACGCAGTCCCCCACTACCACAAATTATGCAGTCGAGTTTCCCACATTTGGGGAAATCGCAGGGGTCAGCACATCCGGAGTGCAATGGATAAGCCTCGCCCTGGGAAAACCACCTTCATGATCATGGTATCTCCCCTGCCAGGTAAGTATA
>CAUYRH010117797.1:0-14490 GCA_963574655.1 Perodicticus potto
GGAACCATCATTTTGGACTGTGTCAATATGGATCTTAAAATTGGGAAAGCAACCTTAAAGGACAGCCAATATGTGGAGAAACTAGAGGCCCTCTTCCCAGATCTGCCTGAGAGAAATGACATCTTTGATTCCCTACAAAAGGCAAAGTTTGATGTATCAGGTATGATATATTAAGCTATTATTTTTTTTCTTTTTTCTGAGACAGTCTCACTTTGCCACCCTTGGTAGAGTGCATTGACGTCACAGCTCACAGAAACGTCAAACTCTTGGGCTCAAGTGATTCTTTCGCTTCAACCTCCCAACTAGCTGGGACTCCATGTGCCTGCCACATTGCCACCTATTTTTAGAGACAGGGTTTCAATCTTGCTCAGGCTGGTCTCGAACTCCTCAGGCAGCCCCCCACCTCTGTCTCCCAAAGTGCTAGGATTACAAGTGTGAGTCACCATGCCTGGCCCTAAGCTTATTTCTGTACCTCCCACGTGAGAAAACGGGTGGGCAAGTCTTGTTCATTGTATTCTTTTTTTTTTGCAGTTTTTGGCCGGGGCTGGGTTTGAACCTGCCACCTCTGGCATATGGGGCCGGTGCCCTACTCCTTTGAGTCACAGGTGCCGCCCTGTTCATTGTATTCTTAAATAACATTGACTTTATTTTGTTATTTATTTATGTATTTATTTATTTATTTATTTATTTATTTTTGAAGGCAGAGCCTCAAGCTGTCGCTCTGGGCAGGGTGCTGTGGCATCACAGCTCATAGCAACCTCCAACTCCTGGGCTTAAACGATTCTCCTTCCTCTGCCTCCCAAATAACTGGGACTAAAGGCCCCCACCACAATGCCTAATTTTTTTTTTTTTTTTTTTTTGTAGAGACAGAGTCTCATTTTATCGCCCTCGGTAGAGTGCCATGGTGTCACACAGCTCACAGCAACTTCCAACTCCTGGGCTTAGGCGATTCTCCTGCCTCAGCCTCCCGAGTAGCTGGGAACACAGGCGCCCGCCACAACGCCCGGCTATTTTTTTTTTTACAGTTCACCGGGGCTGGGTTTGAACCCGCCACCCTCAGTATATGGGGCCGGCGCCCTACTGACTGAGCCACAGGTGCTACCCAATGCCTGTCTATTTTTTGATTGTAGCCATCATTATTGTTTGGCGAGCCCAGGCTGGTTTCGAACCTGCCAGCTCAGGTGTATGTGGCTAGCGCCTTAGCCGCTTGAGCCACAGGCACTGAGCCAACATTGACTGACTTTTAGAGCATGCATAGTGATTTAAGCTTTACGCCAAAGAGAAATGAAGTGGTGTGAGTCTGAATTGTGCACTAGTCAATCATGTACTGGATTGTTCTATCCTGGTTCTTGGGTAGGATAAGGAGGAGTATATTAAGCATCTCAGAGGTTCTAGTCTAGTCAGAGAATATAGGGCATATAAGTAAAATATGCTGAAGGTATACCAGATTATCAGAGTGTGGTATATATAATTGGAAGGGCGATGAAGGAACATTTAGTGTGAGTATACAAAAGACAAAGGAAGAGGACAAAAAAATCTTCCATCTTCTACCCAGCTACCACCTATTGACATAAAAAAGAAGAAAGAGGCTGGGCGCAGGCAGGGCACAGTGGCTCACACCCATAATCCTAGCACTCTGGGAGACCGAGGTGGGTGGATTGCCTGAGCTCATGAGTTTGAGACCAGCCTGAGCAAGAGTGAGACCCCATATCTAAAAATAGTCGGGTATTATGGCAGGCACCTGTGGTCCCATCTCTTGAGGCAAGAGAATTGCTTAAGCCCAAGAGAGGTTGCTGTGAGCTGTGACACCACAGCACTCTACCTAGGGCAACAAAGTAAGACTCTGTCTCAAAAAGAAGAAGAAGAAAGAAAGAAAGAAAAGGGAATGTACCACATGTACTTTAAGAAAATTTAAACAGGCTACCCACATTACCTCATGCCTGTAACCTTAAAACTTTGGGAGGCTGAGATGGGAAGATCACTTGAGGCCAGGAGTTTGAGGCCAGCCTGTGCAACATAACAAGATCCCATCTCTGTAAAAAATAAATATTAGCCAGGCATGGTAGCACATACTTTTAGTCCTAGCTACTTGAGAGGCTGAGGCAGGAAGATTGCTCAAGCCCAGGAGTTTGAGGCTACGGTGAGCAATACCAGTGCAGTCTCCCACGGGCAACAGAGTGAGACACTGTCTCAAAAAAAGTTGAAATAATACAGAAGGGGAAAAGAATCAAAAGTAATACCCTCTGTTCTTGCTTTTGCCCTTCTCTTCAAAGTCCCTCTATTGTCACCCAACACCATTTGTGTATAATTGCATTTGCAGTTGTCTCCCTCTTCACTGTGTCAGTGAGAAGCTGTGTCTTTCCTTTTCCTTGATTATCTTGGTGTCCTTACCTTCCTGGTTGTGGGACTCCGGGCTCCCTGTTTAACTGCTAGTCTCACATCCACTCTCTAGGACTGACCACTGAGCAGATGCTGAGAAAGGACCAGAAGACCATCTGTAGACAAGGCATCAAGATGGCCATCAGTGCCATATATATGGACTTAGAGGTAAGAGCAAGTGTAGTAGGAAGAGAAAACCTTTTTTTTTTTTTTTTTTGGAGACAGAGCCTCAAGCTGTTCCCCTGAGTAGAGTGCCGTGCCTGATCACAGTTCACAGCAACCTCCAACTCCTGGGCTTAAGCAGTTCTCTTGCCTCAGCCTCCCAAGTAGCTATTTTTTGGTTGTAGTTGTCATGTTGTTTGGCAGGCCTGGGCTGGATTCGAACCCGCCAGCTCGTTATGTGGCTGGAGCCTTAGCTCCTTGAGCTATAGGCACTGAGCCCTTTTTTTTGAGACAGAGCCTTGCCAGGATAGAGTGCCAAGACATTACCTTAGCTCAGTACAACCTGAAACTCCTGAGCTCATGTGATCCTCCTGCCTTGGCCTCCTAGAGTGCTAAATTTTACAGGCATGAGCCATTGTGTCCAGCCCATGGAAAACCTTTAGTTATGCATGTAACCTGGCCTCTTATTCCTGGCTCACTTCCAAAATATATCTTGTCCCTATCTTCTTGTCTCCATTTCCACTGTGACTACCATAGCTCATCATTTCTCACTGTACCACTGTAACAGCCTCCATACTGTTTTGCCTGTTTCCACTTTTGCAAACAAACCATTTCCCCCACACCAGCCAGAGTGGAGTTTTTAAGACACAAATCAGATCATATCATATCACCCCTCCCTTTACTGCCCTTTAATTGTCCTTTGAATAAAATCTAAAGGCCTTAGCAGGATGCAGTGGTTCATGCCTGTAATCCTAAGACTGGGAGGCCAAGGCAGGTAGATTGCTTTAATTCGTGAATTTTGAGACCAGCCTGAGCAAGAGCCAGAGACTATCTCTCTTATAAATAGAAAAAGAAAAAAAAAACTAGCTGGGTATGTGGCAGGCACCTGTAGTCCCAGCTACTGGGGAGGCTGAGGCAACAGGATCGCTTAAGCCCAAGAGTTTGAGGTTGCTGTGAACTATGAAGTCATGGCAGCCTATTCAGGGTGACAGAGTGAGACTCTGTCTCAAAAAATGGAAAAAAAGGCTCTGCACCTGTGGCTCAACGGCCTAAGGCACCAGCCACATACACCTGAGCTGGCGGGTTCAAATCCAGCCCTGGCCTGCCAAACAACAATGACAGCTGCAACCAAAAAAAATGGCCAGGTGCTGTGGTAGGTGCCTGTAGTCCCAGCTGCTTGGGAGGCGGAGGCAAGAGACTCGCTTGAGCCCAGGAATTGGAGGGAGGTTGCTGTGAGCTGTGATGCCATAGCACTCTATCCAGGGTGACAGCTTGAGGCTCTGTCTCAAAAAAATAAATAAATAAATAAAAATTTAAAAAGGGAAAAAAATCTAAAGGCCTCGCCTTAATTTATAGAACCCTACTTTACCAGGCCCTGGCTTTTTCTCTGGCCTCATCCACTCCAGCCTCTCTCCTTCACTCACATTACTATAGGCACTTGGGTTTTCTTTCTGTTCCTCAGACCATTAAGCTTATTTCCAAAGATAAAGAATTTGATTTGGGATAGGTTGAATTGGAAATGGCTGTGAATCTTCTAAATGGAGAAATGAAGTAGTACATTAGACATGTGAGCCTGGGCTGAGAAAAGAGTTCTTGGGTTAAGATAGAAATTTGAGACTCACTGAATGAAATATGCAATGGTACGCTGGAGCTGCCTTGGGCAATTTTCTGAGAGGTAACTGCTAATTTTTCATGAATTCTTGGAACTGTTGTTTTTAGAGAGAGTCTCACTTTGTCGCCCTTGATAGAGTGCTGTGATGTCACAGCTCACAGCAACCTCTAGCTCTTGGACTTAGGCGATTCTCTTGTCTCAGCCTCCCAAGTAGTTGGGACTACAGGTGCCCGCCACAACGCCTGGCTATTTTTTTTTTGAGACAGAGCCTCAAGCTGTCTCACAGCAACCTCCAATTCCTGGGCTCAAGTGAGTCTCCTGCCTCCGCCTCCCAAGTAGCTGGGACTACAGGCACCTGCCACAACGCCCGGCCATTTTTTGGTTCCAGTGGTCATTGTTGTTTGGCGGGCCCGGGCTGGATTCAAACCCGCCAGTTCAGGTGTACGTGGCTGGCACCTTAGCCCATTGAGCCACAGGCACCGAGCCCTGGCTATTTTTTTGTAGCAGTTTGGCCGGGGCCAGGTTCAAACCCGCCAGCCTTGGTATATGGGGCCACTGCCCTACTCACTGAACCACATGCACCACCCGGGAACTGGTTTTAAATAGCCGTTTGTAAAATAAAATTGTATAAGTATATAACTTAAATTAAAATATTAATGTAATAATTTATATAATATTACATAAATATAATATATTAAGTATAATTTAATATATAATTTAATGATATTAAAAACAAAAGTTTTTTTAAAAGTGCTTATTTCCAGCTCTGGGCCTTTGAACTTGCTTTTCTCTTTGCAGAGCTGGCTCTTTCTTATCATGCAGGTCTCAGCTCAGATGTCTCCTGTTTTGGAAGGTTTTTCCTGACCACCCAAACTGAAATAATACTGCTTGTGCTCAAAAAACCTCTAACAGTATATCATATTTTTTATAGAACTTAACAGACTGAAATGATCTTGTTCATAGTGTCCTTGTTTTTTATTTATATCCCTGTAGTACACAATATCCCTTTTGTGTTTTGTGTGTCCTTTTGTGTCTGCTACATTTCTAACACCCATTACCATGCCTGGCACATAGTAGATGCTCAGAAAATTTTGTTGAGTAGATGAATTAATATAATTTTAATAGTTGTATTTTAGGGGTGACGTCTGTGGCTCAGCGAGTAGGGCGCCAGCCCCATATACCGGAAGGTAGTGAGTTTAAACCTGGCCTCGGCCGAACTGCAAAACAGAAAAATAGCCGGGTGTTGTGGCAGGTGCCTGTGGTCCCAGCTACTCGGGAGGCTGAGGCAAGAGAATCACCTAAGCCCAGGAGCTGGAGGTTGCTGTGAGCTGTAACGCCACGGCACTCTACCGAGGGAGATAAAGTAAGACTCTGTCTCTTCAAAAAATAAAATAAATAGTTGTATTTTAATACTGGTTCCATGTTATATTAGTTTAAATTATTCACCGAAGGCCAGGCATAGTTGCTCACACCTATAATCCTAGCGCTTTGGGGGGGCTGAAGTGGGTGGATTGCCTGAGCTGACAGGTTTGAGACCAGCCTGAGCCAGAGCGAGACCCTGTCTATAAAAAAGAGCCTGGCGTTGTGGCTGGCTCCTGTAGTCCCAGCTACTTGGGAGGCTGAGGCAGGAGGATCACTCGAACCCAAGAGTTTGAGGTTGCTGTGAGCTAAGATGCCATGGCACTCTACCAAGGATGACCAAGTGAGACTCAAAAATAATTTTTTTTTAATTAGGCAGGCATAGCGGTGTGTGATTATAGTCCCAGCTATTAATGAGGCTAAGGCAGGAAGATTGCTCAAGCCCAGGAGTTTGGGGCTGTAGTGAGCGATGATCATAACATTGTGTGACAGAACAAGACTCTGGCTTGAGAGAAAAGGACAGAGAGAGAGGAAAAGGAAGAAGGGAGAGGAGGAAGTAAGGAAAGGAAAAGGGAAAGAAAGGAAGGAAAAGTAAGAAGGAAAGGAAAAAAAGAAAGAAAACTGCCAGGAATACAGAAGAGCCCTGATCTGAAATAGGTGGTGGCATTATTCATGGAGGAAAATAATGCATGAGATTTTGGAGAAGAATATAGACAAGCATAGAACGAAGAGCCAAGGATACACTTGTTACACTTCTGCTCTGATTTGTATGCCCCATTGTTCTGTTTTTTGTTTTTTTTTTTTTGAGACAGAGCCTCAAGCTGTCACCCTGGATAGAGTGCAGTGGCATCACAGCTCACAGCAACCTCCAATTCCTGGGCTCAAGCGAGTCTCCTGCCTCCGCCTCCCAAGTAGCTGGAACTACAGGCGCCCACCACAACGCCCAGCCATTTTTTGGTTGCAGCCGTCATTGTTGTTTGGTGGGTCCGGGCTGGATTCGAACCCGCCAGCTCAGGTGTATGTGGCTGGCGCCTTAGCCCACTGAGCCACAGGCGCCGAGCCATTGTTCTGTTTTGAAAACAGAAACCCAGACGGCACCTGTAGTTTAGTCAACAGGGCGCTAGCCACATACACAGAGGGTGGCGGGTTTGAAGCTGGCTCGATCAAATAGACAGGTGTTGTGGTGGGCGCCTGTAGTCCCAGCTATTTGGGAGGCTGAGGCAAGAGAATCGCTGAAGCCCAAGAGTTTGAGGTTGCTGTGAGCTCTGACGCCATGGCACTCTACCGAGGTTGACATAGTGAGACTCTGTCTCAAAAAAAAAAAACAACCCACAAGGCAAAGGCAGGAAAACCTTGAATATTATATTCAATGTCATACATTATAATGTTTTCATTCTTAAAGCAATTATATTTGGTACATGTGGTATCTCTATTTTACAGACAAGGAAACTCAGGTCCAAGGAGATTAGTATAACTCCTTGATCATGTAGCTAAGAGATAATAGAGCTGATTTTCAAACCAAATCTGTCTTAATCCAAAGCCTGTGTTTGCCTCATTCTACTACACTGCCTTCCAGCACACAGATAGCACAGGGTAAATACTAGTTATTTTTTTCTTTTTTTTCAAGACAGAGCCTCAAGCAATCTCCAACTTCTGGGGGTAAGCTATTCTCTTGCCTCAGCCTCCTGAATAGCTGGGACTACAGGCGCCCATCACAATGCCCAGCTATTTTTTGGTTGTAGTTGTCATTGTTATTTGGCAGACCTGGGCTGGATTTGAACCTGCCCCTCAGGTGTATGTGGCTGGCACCTTAGCCGCTTTATCCAAATGTGCCGAGCCTTTTTTTTTTTTTTTTTTTTTTTGAGGCAGAGTCTTCACTTTGTCACCCTCAGTAGAGTGTTGTGGCATTTCAGCTTATAGCAACCTCAAACTCTTGGGCTTAAGCGATTCTCTTGCCTCAGCCACCCACGTAACTGGGACTACAGGTGCCTGCCTGTCTCTAAAAACGGCTGGGATCGGGCGGCGCCTGTGGCTCAGTGGGTAGAGCACCAACCCCATATACTGAGGGTAGCGGGTTCGAACCCAGCCCCCACCAAACCGCAACAAAAAGTAGCCAGGCATTCTGCTGGGTGCCTGTAATCCCAGCTCCTTGGGAGGCTGAGGCAAGAGAATCGCTTAAGCCCAACAGTTGGAGGTTGCTGTGAGCTGTGACACCACGGCACTCTACTGAGGGCAACATAGTGAGACTGTCTCAAAAAAAAAAAATGGCCGGGGTCTTGCCCTGGCTCAGGCTGGTCTTGAACTCGTGAGCTCAGGCAGTCCACCTGCCTCAGCCCCCCAGAGTACTAGGATTGTAGGCGTGAGTCACCACTACTGGCCTAGGTTTCTTTCTTACTGACCACACGTCCCCACTTAACATGCAAAGAAAACCTTGATAAGTTATGTTTGGTTAGTGGTGCCAAGGACGGCCCAGCTGTAGCCCTCACCCCTCGTCCTTCTCCTTTTCTTTCCTTGCAGGCCTTTCTGCAGAGGTCTGGCCTCCTTGCAGATCTCCATGCTTTCTGCCAGGCTCACAGCTATGATGTCCTGGTCACCATGACTATCTTTTTCAACACTCACAATGAGCCAGTGCGGCAGTTGGCTATTTTCTGTCCCCATCTGGCACTCCGAATGACGGTGAGTCTCTGTCCTTCTCCAACCTGGCGGCCTCACAGAGCTTGCCTACTTGCACTCTGTGCTCTATAGCTTTGTGCCGTAAGGACCTCTCCTTGCTTCCTGTATTATCATATTTACACAGAGATCCTTTCACCTGTTACGAGAATTTCTCCTCCTGCTTTTTTTTCATTCTCTCTCTTTTTTGAGACAGAGTCTCAGTGTGTCGCCCTCAGTAGTTTGGCAGACCCGGGATGGTTTCAAACCTGCCAGCCCTGGTTTATGTGACTGGTGCCCTAGCCACTGAGCTACAGGCGCCAAGCCTCTCTTTTTTTTTGTTTTAAGACAGAGTCTCAAGCTGTCCCCTCGGGTAGAGTGGTGTCATAGCTCACAGCAACCCCCAACTCTTAGGCTCAGGTGATCCTCTTGCCTCAGTTTTTCTGTTTTTAGTAGAGATGGGGTCTTGCTTTTGCTCAGGCTAGTCTCGAACTCGTGAGCTCAAGCAATCCACCTGTCTTGGCCTCCCAGAGTGCTGGGATTACATCTGTGAGCCACTGCGCCCAGCCGTTCTCTCTCTCTTCATATGGATATCCTTAATCACACCACTGTTGAGAGATTTTTTTTTTTTTTTTTTTTTTGTAGAGACAGTCTCACTTTATCACCCTCGGTAGAATGCTGTGGTGTCACACAGCTCACAGTAACCTCCAGCTCTTGGGCTTAGGCAATTCTCTTGCCTCAGCCTCCCAAGTAGCTGGGACTACAGGTGCCCACCACAACGCCTGGCTACTTTTCTGTTTTGCAGTTCAGCCGAGGCCGGGTTTGAACCCACCACCTTCGTTATATGGGGTTGGCGCCCTACTCTATGAGCCACAGGTGCCACCCAAGATAGATTCCAAAGAGAATTACAGATAAAATTTCTCCTTTCAAGGAACTCAGGCTTGGCGCCTGTAGTTCAGTGGCTAGGGTGCCGGCCACATACACTAGGACTGTCGGGTTCAAACCCAGCCTGAGCCTGCCAAACAACAATGACAACTACAACAACAACAAAAATAGCGAGGTGTTGTGGCAGGCATGTGTAGTTCCAGCTACTTGGGAGGCTGAGGCAAGAGAATTACTTAAGTCCAGGAGTTTGAGGTTGCTGTGAGCTGTGACTCCAGGGTACTCTACCGAAGGCAACATAATGAGACTCTGTCACTAAATAAATAAAAGAAGGAACTTGAAAGACATCTGTATTCTTGGTTAAAGGGAAATGTTAGGCTGGGTGTGGTGGCTCACTCCAGTAGTCCTAGCACTTTGTGTGGCAGAGGTGAGAGGATCGCTTGAGCCCAGGAGTTTGAGGTTGCTGTGAGCTGTGACCTCTCCACTGTACTCTAGCCTGGGCAACAGAGTGAGACTATGTCTTTTAAAAAAAAAAAAGGAGAAGAAGAAAGAAATGTTATCAATCTAGAATTAAAATTCCCGGCTCGGCGCCTGTGGCTCAACGGGCTAAGGCGCCAGCCACGTACACCTGAGCTGGCGGGTTAGAATCCAGCCTGAGCCCGCCAAACAACAATGACGGCTGCAACCAAATACGGCTGGGCGTTGTGGTGGGCTCCTGTAGCCCCAGTTACTTGGGAGGCAGAGGCAAGAGACTCTCTTGAGCCCAGGAATTGGAGGTTGCTGTGAGCTGTAATGCCAGAGTACTCTATTCAGGGTGAGAGCTTGAGGTTCTGTCTCAAAAAAAAAAAAAAAAAAAAAGAATTAAAATTCCATTCTTAGTTTAATCATTAATTTCTCACCCCTAAAAATCCAATCCTTTCTTTCTATTCTATTGCCTTGAAAATCAGAAACACGAGCGAGCCCTTTTTTACTACTTACCATGCAGGAATTAATTTTTCTGCACTGTTTGAACTCAGCAGAGAAGTGATCTATGACCAGGTTTGTTTTCTTTCCTGGTCTTCTATTCAGCCACCTTTCCTACTTCCTCTATTTTCCATTCCTCCATCAGTTACTGATTATCCTGGGGAAGATTTAAAAATAGAATTAAGGCCGGGCAAGATGGCTCATGCCTGTAATTGCAGCACTCTGGTAGGCTGAGGCAGGTGGATTGCTTGAGCACACAGGTTCAAGACCAGTCTGAGCAAGATCAAGACCCATCTCTAAAAATAATGGGCATTGTGGCAGACGCCTGTAGTCTCAGCTACTTGGAAGGCTAAGGCAAGAGAATTGCCTGAGCCCAAGAGTTTGAGGTTGCTGTGAGCTATGAGGCCACAGCTCTCTACTGAGGGCAACAAAGTGAGACTCTGTCTCAAAAATAAATAAATAAATAAATAAAATAAAAGTAGACTTAAGACAGCTCAGGGACTCTTCAGATTGCTCAGCTATATGATGACTGCTAAAGACAGAACAGAGCCGGATAGACCTTTGAACGCATAGAAGGTAAGTTCGCTCTTTCCCATCTGTCTTCGCCTCTGTCTCCTCCAGGAAGCAAGTGTGATTTTATTTGGTGTAAGGTAGTTTGGCATTGTGAAGAAAAGACAGTTTTAAAGTCAGACAGATGTGCTTTTCTATTCAGGTTCACCTCTTGCTTGCTCTTTGAGTTGAGACAAGTCAGCACTCCTGATTAATCTGATGTGACCATTGGACATAATATCATATGTAAAGTACACTACGACTAGGCACAGAGCACGCACTCGGTAAATGGTGGCTGCTTCTAATCCTGTCGTAATGAAAAGGGTGCTTTTGGCTTGGTGCCTATGGCTCAGCGGCTAGAGTGCCAGCCACATACACCGAAGCTGGCGGGTTCAAACCCAGCCCTGGCCTGCCAAACAACGACAACTACAACCAAAAAAAAAAAAAAAGCCAGGCGGCGTGGTGGACACCTATAGTCCCAGCTACTTGGGAGGCTGAGGCAAGAGAATCACTGAAGCCCAAGAGTTTGAGGTTACTAAGAGCTGTGATGCCACGGCACTTTACCCAGGGCAACAGCTTGAGACTCTGTCTCAAAAAAAAATAGAGGGAGAAAAGAAAAGAAGGGTGCTGTGGCCTCTTCTGCCTTCCTGAGTGCCATGCCCCTATGCAGCTCTTCTGAAGCTGTGTGGAGGACACCTCTGTGCTGGGAAACAGGCCTCTTCCTCTCACAGTCCACCCCACCATCCTCTCTCTTCCTCCTGTGTCAGGGGCAATATGATACATTGGTTTGGGTTATTGGTTCTGATGACAGGTCTGCGTTTGAAGGTCAGTTTTGCTTCATGCAAATCGTGACCTTAGGCAAGTTAATCTATCTAAGCCTCAGTTTGCCCACATGTAAGCAAGGGTAACAGTAACACCAATCTTGTAAGGTGGATGTGAGGTAAATGAGATAATATTTAGCTGGTGCCTGTTGCTCAGTGGTTAAGGCGCCAGCCACATACACCGGGTCTGGTGGATTTGAACCTGGCCTGGGCCTGCCAAACAACAATGACAACTGCAACAAAAAATATACGGGCGTTGTGGCAGGCGCTGTAGTCCCAGCTACTTGGGAGGCTGAGGCAAGAGAATCACTTAAGCCCAAGAGTTGGAGGTTGCTGTGAACTGTGATGCCACAGCACTCTACCAAGGATGACATAGTGAGACTCTGTCTCAAAAAAAAAAAAAAAGATAATATTTGTAAGTGGCCAGACTTGGCACCATGCTTGGCATGCCTCCCACCCTGATCTTGCTCCTTTCTTCCTCTGACTTCCAAATAGATGCTAGTTCCATCCCAGCTAAAGACAGAGTTCAAGTTCTTAAGCATGTGTTTATACCTGGAAGCAACACTATATTAGATGCTGGGAGTCCTGGGTCTTCAGCCTCAGCCATCATCTATGTGATTTTGCTCAAGATACTTAATCTCTCTGAATTATAATTTCCTAATTAATACAATGAAATATATGATTCAAAATATTTCTTCTGTTTCTAAAATACTATGTATATTAGTAATGTTCCTTTTTCGTAAGCAATAAAACTGAACTCTGGATAACTTAATTTTAAAGAGTTTTCTCCTTTATAAAGGAAGTCTCTCACTTAGAAGCCTCAGCTTCTTTGCTACACAAGTTATATATCATTTCCCCATTATTGTTTCCTCTTTAGATCTGTGAAGTCCTGGAGCGCTCCCTCTCTCCATCTCTGAAGCTGACTCCTGCCTCAAGCACCCACCCGAACCTCCAAGCCTATTTTCAAGGCAACACCCAGGTCTCTCGAAAAAAACTTCTGCCTCTGCTCCAGGAAGCCCTGTCAGTATATTTTGACTCCACAAAGACCCCTTCAGGGCAGCCTGAGACAGTGGTTGTATCCCAGGAGCAGGTGGACAAGGAATTCGACAGGGCAAATAACTCCTTGATTCCTGGACTGAGTCAAGATGACGAGGACCCTCCACTGCCCCCCACACCCATGAACAGCTTGGTGGATGAGTGCCCTCTGGATCAGGGACTGCCTAAACTCTCCGCAGAGGCCATCTTTGAGAAGTGCAATCAGATTTCACTGTCACAGTCTGTCGCTGCCTCCCTGACAAAGAAGTGACTGTGGGGACGGGAGGGGATGGTGGGTGAGTTACGTGACCCACCTCAAATGCATGTTTTGAGATGTGTGGAAATTCCCCAATTCTGTCTTCATTGCTCCAGAATCTGTAACCTGTTCTTGTAAAACTGGGAAGAGAAAGAAGTGAAAGAAAGCAGCTGCTTTAAGAATGGCTTTCTACCTTTTTCCCCATTCTCTACCAATCAGTCAGGTGTTATTACTTACATCTGCATTGACCTCTCTCTATTTCATTTGCCATGGGCACATATGATACACCCACAGTCCCAGCAGAGGGGGACAAAAAGAATGTAGACCCCAAAAGTATCCTCAGTAAGGATGTTAAACAGAGCCAGTATCTGTCATGAAGCTAAACATTTGTTGATTGTCCCCATGTAGTCATTTATTTAAGTATTTATTGAATACCTGCTTCAAGCGAGGTAGAAAAGAGAATGTGCTTTGGAAATTCTTATTCCAGTTTTTAGCCTTTAGCAGATTACCAGCTCCATGACTATTTTTCGTGCCACTGGTTAGGTGATGCATTTGATTCACAGACAGATGAATTTCTATTCTGAGCTTATTGTGACTGAGTCAGGTCCTGTTTGGGAGCAGATTGGAGGCCATTGTCTTCAATCCTGATCAAGTGGCCTAGCTCTTTGTTCCTTTAGACCTCTCTGTCCCAGAAACAGGAACCTTAAAGAAACCCTGAAGACCCCTGACTTTTTTTTTTTTTTGAGACAGAGGGTCACTTTTGTTACCCTCGGTAGAGTGCTATGGCGTCATAGCTCATAGTAACCTCCAACTCTTGGGCTCAAGTGATTCTCTTGCTTCAGCCTCCCAAGTAGAGGGGACTATAGACACCCACCACAGCACCCTGATATTTTCTTTTTTTTCTAGAGATGGGGTCTTGCTCTTGCTCAGGCTGGTCTCGAACCTGTGAGCTCAGGACAATCCACCTGCCTCAGCCTCCCAGAGTGCTAGGATTACAGGCGTGAGCCACCACGCCCAGCCAAGACCCCTGATTCTTGAGACTTCAGGTGGCACCAAGGAAGACCTTAAGACCTCATAGGTGCTCTCCCCAAAGACGGCAGAACTGGAGAGTCCTGGGTCTGTCCTCTGCCTTACCAGGTCTATCAATTTCTTTTTTTGTTTGTTTTTTGTTTTGAGACAAGCGTCTCACTGTCACCCTGGTAGAGTGCTATGGCATCACAGCTCACAGCAACCTCAAACCCATGGGCTAAAGCAATTCTCTTGCCTCAGCCTCCCAAGTAGCTGGGACTACAGGCGCCCTCCACAACACCTGGCTACTTTGTTGTTGTTATTGTTTTTAGCAAGCCTATGCTGGGTTCAAACCCACCAGCCCTGGTGTGTGTGGCTGGTGCCCTAACCACTGAGCTACAGGCACTGAGCCACAAGCGATTCTCTTGCCTCAGCCTCCTAAGTAGCTGGGACTACAGCCACCAGCCACAACACCCAGATATTTTTAGAGATAAGGTCTTACTCTTGCTCAGGCTCTGGATCCTGTGAGCTCAGGCAATCTACCTGCCTCGGCCTCCCAGAGCACTAGGATTACAGGTATGAGCCACCATGCCCAGCCAGGTCTACCAGTTTCTTATCCATTGCTTTCTCTTCTTGATCATATTAAAAGGAAGCATGAAGTTCTAATACTGCTACAAATGGTTTTTTTGGCAAGGCACATCAGTATTCTAGGTCTCACTTCACCTATCTGTGAAACAGGGTTTATGCTAGGTGTGCCTTGGAATTCTGTGATTTTCCTCTTGCTGCCATTCTTTCTCTTCTCTGCTTCTCTGTAT
>CAUYRH010117798.1:0-25657 GCA_963574655.1 Perodicticus potto
TTAAATCAACAAACTTTATTTCAAAAGGAAATAAACTTTATTTCAAAAAACTTTATTTCAAACAGTATTTCAAAGGGAACCATGGGCCTGCTTTTGGCTAATGAGATGGTCAATGTCCGGTTCCATATTTGTCACTGCTAGTTGTAACAAGGGATGCAAGTGTACATCAGTTAGTCTAGATTTGGTTGGAGATTTTAGATGTTTCATTCTGGAAAATGTCTGTTCAAAGACATAAGTGCTGCCAAAGGTGGTTTCTATTTTGAGTGCATGGTTCCTGAGATTAGGATATGTCCAGAGGGGAGAGATGCATAGAAATTAGGAAGGCTGCTTGACTTGAATGCATCTTTCAGAGAGTCACAATTCTGCAGTTCAGCCAGTTCCATTTGGTAAATTGTGTCCACATTTTCTTTTTCTTTTTTTTTTTTAATTTCAAGATACTTTATTCTTAAAACAGGTTACAACACTAAGCTTTTGGCCTATTTTGCCACTGTACAAGCTACAAATGCTTGCTGAGCAGCGGAGGGGTGCTCTTTCATAGCATGTCTAAAAAGTGAATAAAAATCCATATAAAACAAATATTCAAGTAGTTTCCATAGAAACACACATAAGTGTGACCCCATCTAATCTTACATATTGCTGCATCTGTGCCAACCCTACTCTTACAAAGACATTTCAAAACTAGCAATAATTAAGTTAAATGATCCCCCCAGATCCCTTAATTCAAGCTAAACTTGGAATTACCAGCTACAGAATGATATCTACACATTAATACTACCCAAAGCACAAGTTGCTGGGTGACGTTTCATTCCACTTTCCCAAGCACAAGACACAGGCAGAGTGCCAACATCCTGCTCTTCTACTTCAGGTAGGTAGTCGGGGTTCTGGATTTGTTGTACGAGTTGCCACGTTGGTCCCAACATCACATAGTAGATAGTCGGCCTCTGGAATCCACTGAAAGTAGAAGCAGCAGCTACAGTGTAAGCACCCATATTTTCAAAGAGCTTCCAGTTGCCCGCATGCATTTCTGGCAGGTCACAGCACTCAACTATCTGGTCAAGACCATTGCATGCATGTTGGTCCCCATATGCTGGATGAATAATACTTCTCATTTGGTTTAGGTCTCTTTTGCAGAAGAGGCTTTACATGAGCATGATCATAAAGGATGCAAGTAAACGATCCATATACTCCATCATTGATGTAATAATACATAAAGGTTTGTTCACTGGACTCTCTTCATCATCAGAGCCTATCTGTTCCTTTAATACAATTTTTTTGGGAATGATATTAACTGCAATTGTGAAGGCTGATGCAACATAATATCTGCCTGGCTCAGCGATGATTCTCACTCCAGAGTCTAATGGTAAGTACTTGTCCAATGCTGGGTTGATTACACCAGTGATCTCTCCAAATTTAAGCTTCACATCCTCAGATTCAGGAAAGCCACCAATATCAATCCAGGTACATGCTGAAACCAACCTCAGCTCCGATGTCAAAGACAGTGGGCATCAGAGATTGCCTGCACGAAGGGCTCAGGATCAGTACAGCCACTTCCTACGTGGAAGCTGACACCAATGACATCTCTTACCTCTTTTGCCTGTTACAAAAGAAGTCTGCTGGTTTTGAGGGTGGCACCAAATTTAACACTGAGTCCACAGACTGCTTTGGAATCATCAGTGGGAATCCGCAAAACCAACTTGGCCTTTGGATGTGCTCTGGCAACTTTCATCAACTCGACTTCACTATCAAAAGTCATCATCTGGACCCCATTATTGGCAGGGTACTTAATTTGAGACACTTGTTTACAAGGATTCGCATAGACAACCCTCTCTGGAAGCACCCCGAGATTTTGCACCAATTGTATTTCAGTCTTGCTAGCACAGTCAAATCCTGTCCCAATGGCAGCGAGGGTCTTCACAATGGCTCTACTGTCATTACATTTGGCTGCATAAAAGGGAGTGACACGAGGAAGAGCTTTTAGCCATCTTCGGTGTTTCTTCAGAACATCTCCGAGGTCTGCTACATAGAAGGCATCCTTATCATCAGAAGAGGAAACTTCATTGATTTTTTTGGTCCAGAATGTTCTTGGCTGTAAAACCTTCATCAAGCAAGTGGCAGTCAAACTCTTCATTACTAACGTTGTTCATGGTTTCTTGATGTTTCTTTGAAAAACTAAGAGATGGAATTTAAAGAAATGCTTCCAGCTTCTTACAAAGGCAATTCTCCAGGAATTCTGAATCCTACTGTGTGTGTCCTCTGAGCAATAGTGGAAACGTTCTTAGAGCATCTGGGCGCCACAGGCCAGCCCCATGGAGAAGCCAGAAAGCTGCCGCCGGCGCAGAGCTGGAGCCGGAGCCGGACCTGGAGCCACAGGAGCACTTGGCCGCCCCTGCCGCACCCGTCAGTGCCTGGCTCCCACCTGCCGGAGATGCTGGCC
This sequence comes from Perodicticus potto, assembly GCA_963574655.1. Classification (NCBI taxonomy): domain Eukaryota; kingdom Metazoa; phylum Chordata; class Mammalia; order Primates; family Lorisidae; genus Perodicticus; species Perodicticus potto. The sequence continues at coordinate 2,435 of CAUYRH010117798.1, forward strand.
CAAGGTGGTGCAGGAGCAGCTGGCAGAGGGGTGGCCGGGACGGTGACTTCAGGGACTGACCTCCACATTTTCAATGTCAATAGGAAATGGGTTATGGAAAAGCTGTATGTCCTGTTCATGGAGATGCAGCTCTTTAAATCTACATTGGAACTCCTTTTACAACTTTTCCAGAGAATCCACACGTTTTGTTTGGGAAAGCAAACCAATGATTTTTCCGCTAATAGATTTTGCAGCCCTGGGATGAGTCCGCTGCTAAACAGGACAGGCAGCAGAGGCAAAAACATTCGGCAGGCTGGATAAATGTCCTCGGGGGGCCGCATGTGGCCCATGGGCCATAGTTTGAGGACCCCTGTTCTAGATCCTACTATCTCAGGAACATCCCAAGGAGATATTGGGGGCTCCACGCCACAGTTACTCTTCAGGTTCTGTGTTTAAAATGTTGAACGTTATTAAGATCTTGACCTGAAATAAACATAAAATCATTCTGGGAAACAATCTGTAGGTAATCAGTTTTGTCTGCCACTTTTAATGGGCTTCTCTTAATATATCTGTTCATCCCTTACCCTGTTCTCAGCCATCATCCAGTTACCTTTCCTCAGGTCATAGAATTTGGACTTTGAAAAATTTCTCTCTGGGAAATAAATGCACATTTTAAAAAAATCATTAAATCATAGCTGTGTACATTAGTGTAATCAAGGGATACAATGTGCTGGTTTCATATACAATCTAAAAAATTTTCATCAAACTGTTTAACATAGCCTTCATGGCGTTTTCTTAGATATTGTATGAAGACATTTGTAGTCTGCATTTAGTAAGTTTCGCCTGTACCCTTCTAAGATGCACCATAGGTGTGGCCCCACCAATTACCCTTCCTCCCACCTCCCCTCCATTACCCCTCATGCCATATTCTTGTGCTATAATTGGGTTGTAGCCTTCTTATGAAAGCTATAAATTAGCTTCATAGTAGGGCTGAGTACATTGGATACTTTTTCTTCCATTCTTGAGATACCTTGCTAAGAAGAATATGTTCCAGCTCCATCCATGTAAACATGAAAGAAGTAAAGTCTCCATCTTTCTTTAAAGCTGAATAATATTCCATGGTATACATGTACCACAATTTATTAATCCATTCCTGGGTCGATGGGCACTTGGACTTCTTCCATGACTTAGCAATTATGAATTGGGCTGCAATGAACATTCTGGTCCAGATGTTTTTGTTATAGTGTGATTTTTGGTCTTCTGGGTATATATCTAGTAAAGGAATTATAGGATTGAATGGCAGATCTATTTTTAGATCTCTAAGTATTCTCCAAACATCATTCCAAAAGGGACTTATTAGTTTGCACTCCCACCAGCAATGTAGAAGTGTTCCCTTTTCTCCACATCCACGCCAACATCTCTGGTTTTGGGATTTTTCATGTGTGCTAATCTTACTGGAGTTCGGTGATATCTCAAAGTAGTTTTGATTTGCATTTCTCTGATGATTAAGGATGGTGAGCATTTTTTCATGTGTCTGTAGGCCACGCTCCTGTCTTCTTTGGAGAAGTTTCTCTTCAAGTCCTTTGCCCACCCTGAGATGGGATCACTTGTTCTTTTCTTGCTAATACGTTTGAGTTCTCTGTGGATTCTGGTTATTAAACCTTTGTCTGAAGCATAACCTGCAAATATTTTCTCCCATTTTGAGGGCTGTCTGCTTGCTATACTTAACTGTGTTCTTGGCTGTGCAGAAGCTTTTTAGTTTGATCAGGTCCCAGTAGTGTATTTTTGATACTGCTTCAATTGCCCCAGATGTCTTCCTCATAAAATGTTCGCCCAGGCCGATTCCTTTAAGAGTTTTCCCTGCAGTTTCTTCTAGTATTATTATAGTTTCATGTCTTAATTTAAATCTTTAATCCAGTGAGAGTCTATCTTAGTTAATGGTGAAAGGTCCAGTTTCTGTCTTCTACAGGTTGCCAGTCAGTTCACCCAGCCTCATTTGTTAAATAGGGAGTCTTTTCCCCACTGAATGTTTTTTATTGGCTTGTCAAAGATTAAGTAATGGTAAGTAGCTTCATCTCTTGGTTCTCTATTCTGTTCCAAACATCTACCTCTCTGTTTTTGTGCCAGTACCATGCTGTTTTGATCACTATCGATTTATAGTAGAGACTCAGGTCTGGTAGTGTGATTCCTCCTGCTTTGTTTTTATTTCTGAGTAATGTCTTGGCTATTCGAGCTTTTTTCTGATTCCATATAAAATGAAGTATTATTTTTTTGAGATCTTTAAAATATGACAGTGGAGCTTTAATAAGAATTGCATTAAAATTATATATTGCTTTGGGTAGTATGGATATTTTAACAATGTTGAGTCTTCCCAGCCATGAGCATGGTATGTTTTTCCATTTATTAACATCTTCAGCTATTTCTTTTCTTAAAGTTTCATAGTTCTCTTTATAGAGATCTTTCACGCCCTTTGTTAGGTAAACTCCAAAATATTTCATCTACTTTGGCACTACTGTGAAAGGAATTGAGTCCTTGACTATTTTTTCAGCTTAGTTATTGTTAGTATATATAAAGGCTATGGATTTATGGGTGTTGAGATTGTAGTCTGAGACATTGCTGTATTCCTTGATCACTTCTAAAAGTTTTGTAGTAGGATTCCTGGTGTTTTCCAGATATACAATCATATCGTCTGTGAAGAGTGAAAGTTTGATCTCTTCTGACCCTATGTGGATACCCTTGATTGCCTTTTCTTCCCTAATTGCAATGGCTAAAACTTCCATTATAATGTTAAAGAGCAATGGAGACAATGGGCAGCCTTGCCTGGTTCCTGATCTAAGTGGAAATGGTTTCAATTTAACTCCATTCAATACGATATTGGCTGTGGGTTTGCTGTAGATGGCCTCTATTAGTTTAAGACATGTCCCTTCTATACCAATTTTCGTAAATGTTCTAATCATAAAGGGATGCTGGATATTATCAAAAGCTTTTTCTGCATCAATTGAGAGAATCATATGGTCTTTATTTTTTAATTTGTTTATGTGCTGAATTACATTTATAGATTTATGTATTTTGAACCAGCCTTGAGACCCTGGGATAAAGCCCACTGGGTCACGGTGTATAATTTGTTTAATGTGTTGTTGGATTCTGTTTGTTAGGATCTTATTGAATATTTCTGCATCAATATTCATTAGTGACATTGGTCTATAATTTTCTTTTCTTGTTGGGTCTTTCCCTGGTTTAGGGAACAAGGTGATGTTTGCTTCATAGAATGTATTGGGTAGTATTCCTTCTTTTTCTATGTTTTAGAAAAGGTTGAGTAATATAGGTACTAGTTCTTCTTTAAAGGTTTGGTAGAATTCTGACATGAAGCCATCTGGTCCTGGGCTTTTCTTTTTAGGGAGATTTTATATAGTTGATGCTGTTTCAGAACTTGATATAGGACTGTTCAACATTTCCTCTTCGCTCTGGCTAAGTCTTGGTAGGTGTTGTGCTTCCAAGTATTGGAATTTAAACCATTCACATTCATTGACAATATTGATAAGCCTTTCAAACATCCATTGGGCATTTTTAATCCTTTCGCCACTGTGGGAATTGGAATTTGATCAAAAGTTTCTGAGTGAGTTTACTTTTGTGGTGGAGGATTACGCTGGTCATTATGGAGGATAGGTCTGAGACTATCCTGGAGAGCTGGTTTAGTTATGGCAAATTTCTTCAACATGTGGATGTCATTAAAGTATTTAATTTCTCCATCATAACTGAAACTCAGTTTAGCTGGATACAGGATCCTGGGTTGCAAGTTATTTTGTTTTAGGAGATTAAAAGTCGATGACTATTCTCTTCTAGTTTGAAAGGTTTGAGCACAGAGATCTGCAGTAATTCTAATATTCTTCCCCTTGTAGGTTATGGTTTTCTTATGTCTGGCTGCTTTCAGAATTTTCTCCTTCATATTAACTTTAGTGAAGTTGATTATGATGTGTCTGGGGGATGTCTTGTTCAGGTTGAGTCATTCTGGGGTTCTGAAACTGTCTGCTATCTGAATTTCAGAATCTCTTGGCATGTCTTGAAAGTTCTCTTTCATAATCTCATGAAGAAGAGACTGTGTGCCTTGTGAAGCCACTTCGTTGCTTTCGGGGATCCCTATAAGGCGAATATTGGTTTTCTTTGAATTATCCCAGAGCTCTCTGAGAGAGTGATGTGTTTTTGCCCTTCATTTCTCTTCCTCTTTGAAAGTTTGAGAGCGTTCAAAAGCTTTGTCTTCATTGTCAGAAATCCTTTCTTCTGCTTGCTTCATTCTGCTACTGAGGGATTCTACTGTATTTCTCAGATCTTTGAGGGCTGCAAATTCTTGCCTCAATGTATCAAAATCCTTGGTCAGTTTATCTTTGAATTCGTTGAATTCTTGAGATATCTTTTGGATTCCTGCTTGAAATTCTAATTCCATCTTTTCCTCCATTCTGTTGATCTTATTTGCTATCCAGATTCTGAATTCGATTTCTGACATTTCAGCCATTTGTTTACACATTGGATTTTGTGCTGTGTCTGCCTTATCATTCCTTGGGGAAGTTGATCTACTCTGATTATTCATATTGCCAGAGTTTTTCCTTTGATTCCACCTCATGATTGTTTTTCACTGTTGCCTCTGGCCATCCTCAGAGTTGAGGAGGTGTCTCTCCAAGTTTAGACCCTGGCGGGATCACTCTATTGTTGCTGGATCTTTGTAGGAAGTGACCCTGTGTAGTTCCTCTGGGATTGCCCCAACCAGGGAGTTCTGGCTGTGGGAGCAGCTCTGGAGCGTGAAACACACAGATACAGCAGCAGGGTGTGGGATGGTGCACACAGTTCTGGGAGTGCCTGGTGCCTGGTGACTTTGGCAAGGAGAGCCCCTGGTTCTAGTAGTCTCTGGCCGGGAGGAGGGCTCTGCCCAGAGGCAGGGAGGGCGCCTGGTGGAGGGCGCGGGTTGGTCAGCTTTCGGAGTCCCTGGCCAGACGGGTGGGGTTGGTGTGGAGGCAAGGAGGACACAGGTTGTGCGGCTCCTGGATTTCCTGGCCAGGACGGGCAGGGGCCCAGTGGGCCCAGTGTGGAGTTGCGTAGTTCCCGGATGGAGTCCCTGGCTAGGTTTTGGTGGGTAGTCTTGGTGCGGTCCCGGGAGACTCTTGCCAGACAGGGTGCTTGGTCTGGCAGACAGGGAAGGGGGACACTGCTCAAGAACCTCCTCCCTCATTCTCAGCAGGGGTTAGGCTTCTGGTTCGTCAGGTAAGGGGGGAAGGGTGTACTGGAAGTTCAGAATGGCAGGGAAAACTTTAGTTCAGTTTTTCTGCCTAGTGAGAGAGTGTTCAGAGTCACAGTAGGGTCTCTCTGAGTTAGTAGTCCCCACTTCCCACAGCATTCTCCTGTGGGGTGACACAAGAGGTCCACAGTTCACTACTTGTCTGTAGAAAGTCCACAGGAGCAAACAAAGAGAAGAAAGAAAGAAAGGAAACAGAAAAACAAACAAAAAGCCCCCACAGCTTTCCTGAGGGAGGGAACGGATACTTTTCCTTTCAGATGAATTTTGTACCTGAAGCTTGCTTTCTTGGAGTCGCAGCTTGCCTTAGCAGAGGTGACCTACAGTTATCATTTCTCTCTCAGCTGGGCTCCCAGTCTTCAGCTTAATTGGGCATTTTCTGGACGTTATCCATCCTTTTGGACAGGAGCTTCTTTAGGAAGCTTCTTCCAGTCAGCCATCTTGCCCCCCCCAATCAATAAATGCACATTTTGCAACTACTCTTTAAAGTCTTGTAATTAAGTTTTTGAGTACCATTTTTATACGGGAGTGAATGAGATAATTAAGAGATATTTCAAGAAAGAGAAGTGTATGAGAGAATAAATGGTTTATACTCTGTGATTGTGCACCACAGCTGAGGCTCTGGTGAGTAGCCATTTGTTGGACGTGAGTGTCCTGACAGTGGCTCAGGATGCATGTTCTGAGGAAACAAGGATGTGACGACGCTCACAGACATGTGGACGCCTGTGTCCTGGGTGCATAGTGTGGTAATTCCATACACGTGTGTACTGTGTACACATGGCAGCAAATGAGCACACCCGTCATCACCCACACTGTACAGCACACCCCCAGATCCTGTTCACCTGCACTGGAAGTCGTACCCTTTGCCTCACAGCCCCCGTTGCTCCCTCCTCCAGCCCCGGTAACCGCCGTCTACTCTGCTTCAGTGAGTTTGACTTTTTTAGATTCTACACATAAATGAGGTCAAAAAGATAATTCAGTCCAGGCTGTTGTAAGGACAGTGATGAGCACAGGAGACGTGTGAGCACTGTGTTGCTCCACCCTGCTCCGGCCCACAGGATCTGTGCCTCCCGTGCGTGCCCTCTGGTGTCACCTGCAATGGAAAAGTGGCTCACCAACTTTTGGAAACCTTCAGCTGCCGAGTTTCCTCTACTGCAGGCTTAAAGTAGACGAGGCTGAGAAAGGAAGGTGGAACTCAGCCGGCTGTTACCTCCATCCCGAGACTGTTGTTGCTCCATCTGGTGTAACTAGCAGAATTCTGTGTTAAAGGAGGAAAGAGATTTCGCCCCTCTTTTCCAGTTTCTGACTGTTTGGAGACAGACCTGACGGCTCACACCTGAACCTCTGCTATTTCTTGTCATTCTACATTTTTTAGCAAAACATATTTTTACTTTTTGGAGATGGTAGACATCTTTGTTTTAGGGGTACGTAATGATACTTTTAGAGAATGTGACCATGTTCACAACACCAAATTAATCTTTAACCCAAAATCTGTAGAACCTTTTAAAGTGAACAGTTAGATATGGTCTAACTTTGGGTAGGTGATAGAATTACAGGGATGTCTTCCAGGCACCTCAAAAATTCTTTTTTTCAGTTGAAGAGGGGTGTGTTCTGGAGGGCGTGCCACAGGCTGCCTTCCCGGGTGAGTGTTGAGTGTCCTGCTCACACAGAAGTGACAGTCTCGAGTGGCATGAGGAGGGAGAGCAGAGGGCTGCTCTTCGTTTAGGGAAGGCAGAATGGACAGCTCCTGGCTCTTCTGGTCCCCTTCCCTTGCACTCAGCACAAGTAGGAAAGGACGCAGGGCTTCCTTACAAAGCACTGCACGGCCTGACACCCGCCCTGTCTGCAGGCCGTGGTGGGCACAGGGATAGCACGGAGAATCAGAAGGGCCGGCAGCGGTCACGTGTCAGTAATCACTTACTGCTTCTCAAATGCCTGGCCCCACGGGAGATGCCAAAGCCACAAGACGGCTCTTTAAACAGATGCCCTTAAAGAGCCCTCAGTGACTTTTTTGAGCTGTGGCTTAAACCCCCACAGCCAGGTCGTAGCTGGGCCATTTTCAAACTCCCAGATTGCTCCCTTTTTTATACTTTCTGCTGATAATTACGAACTTTTGTTTTCCTTTTCCCCTCCCTCCAAGTATTCTGGTTTGAAAATCAGCTGCCTTCAAGCCATCCTTGCATGAGCACACAGGGGTTGCGTGTCTGCAGGTAAAGCACACATCTGTGGTCATTTCCCCACCTGTGGCCTCTGCCCGTGCCAGCCTCTGAGGGCCGGGCTTGCTCATCTCTCCCTCTTGTTGAGCCCTGCACGTCCAGTGCTCTGAGAGCCTGTCCTCACCTGCCTTCCTTGGCTTTTGTGGTTTTGAGAATATAAACAGTTCATTTGTGTATTCCTGTTTTCTTCATAAATAAAATGCAAGCCTTCATGGGCTAAGTCAGTGTTTAGCCACGGGGGGGGCGGGAGAGAAGGACCAAGGCCCACTACTGTCCCCTGCCCTGCCGGCCCTGTGCCCCAGCGTCTCCCCTTCCTCTGGGCAGGGCAGTTAGTCTGGAAACTGTCCGTCGTTTTTGGCCGTGACAGCCCTCCAGCCCTCTGTGTGACTTTTCCTGTAGCTTATAGGGGTCCTTAAAGTCCGAGCGTGTGTCCTTCTTCAGGCTGGACACAACTTAGGTTGAACCTCCTGCCTTATCTGAAGAAGCCTCACTTGCTGCGCCTTTGCCATGCCACCCACACCCTGATAAAAAGGGTACAAGAGACGCATAAAAAGTGAGGCTCAGCAGTGAATGCACCTCAACGTTGCTCTGTGCACGTCATGCTTACATCATGACTTGGAGCATAGAGTGTTTATCTCACCCTGAATGCCCTTGTCTGAAAAGTAAAGGTAATTAAATCTCATGTCATCATGATTTGAACTCAAAGCAGCAACATAGAACAAAGCCATACACCAAGCTGTAACACGCCTGAAACATAAAACGTGCCCAGCTGGTTATGTCTCAGGGACTACTGCACAATATGACTTTTAGGCCCCCCAGTTGCCCATAATAGAGGGGTAGGTGGGGGCGTGCAGAAGTGGGGCCACAGCCACGGCTGCAGCCTTGTGCCATGGCCCCAGAGAGCCTTTCTGATGTGCCCTTGTGCCATGCAGGGCCGAACACAGGGAGCAGAGCAGCCTGCAGTGCCAGGCCGGGCCAGGGCCTGGCCATGCTGCTCTGAGAGAGGCCCTGGGCAGCCCTCCAGGTGCAGGACAAAGGGACACTGCGGGTCCTCAGCTGCACGGCCAGGGGTGCTGCCCGCCGGGGTGGTGGGAAATAACAGCCTCTTGTTGTGGCGGGGTCGTGACCTTGGCACGAGCCTCCCCACACAGCTGTCCTGTCCTGGCATCCTGTCTTGGGTCTGTGGAGGCAGCCAGCCCAGCTGAACTGAAATGCTCCTTCTTTTCTGTCTCAGCCCTGTCAACAAGCGGACAAAGGGCAACACTGTGGTTCATGCAGCGAGCAGAGCTCTCTCCTGAGGGAGAGAGGTGATAGCACTGGCTTGTGGGAGAGCTCTGTACCTACACCTGTCTGCCCAGCAGGAGGGGACACTTTATTTTATTTTTATAGCTTCCTTGCTTTGGGATTACACGTTTTGAAGTGCTGCTCAGGGGTTTGTGTTGACTTCAAGGGGAGAATTCCATCAGTGTCGCTCCAATGTACCTCTGGGGGATGTGGTGACATGCCCCACAGCATCACAGACAAGCCCATGGTGCCACTGTCCCCACAGCGGTCATCGTGCCCTTCATTCCCTGGATTGTCTGACAACCCTGGGTCATGAATGTTCTTGGGGAGCTGCGTCTTCTCGTTGTGGAGACACGGAAACACAGCATCCCAGGCCCACCCCCAGGGCTGTGGTATCTGGAGGCAGGGCTGATGTCCAGATGGTGCAGTGATGCCTGATTGGTGGGCACCAGGGACACCCCATCGATGTGGACAGGAGATGAGGCAGGGGCCTGAGCCCCGGCATCTGTCCTCGTCCTTGCCTAGCCCATGGAGCTCAGTGCGTGCTGGAGAGGGAGCCAGCACCCCTCTGCTCAGCTCAGCGGCTCGCCTTTCCTTGTGTTTTCCACCGAATGGAATCTGAATCCGTTTGTTGATATGGCTGATAACTGATGAACTCATGAAGTGCTGGGCTGAGTGATGCACTCTGGGTGCTCCTCCCACCCCCAAAAGGGAGGATTTAAAGATAGGTCCGTCCCTGAGAGACATCTGCCCAAAGGGAGATCATGGGAGGTGGGAAGGGACGTGGATTTATAGCACGTCTCCTAAGCACTGGACACTGTGCTCGACATTCCGTCTGCCGGTGTCCTCCGAGGAGCACACGCCTGCCGAGCTGTCAGGAACTCCGCTGCCCGGCGAGGCGCAGAGCCCTGCCCAGGGCCACACAGCGGTGCCCTGGAGCCGGGTGCCTGCCGGCCTGTCCGAGCTGCGCCTGTGTGCTCACTTGCTCCTCAGCGTGTGCACTTTGGTCAGTCTTGGTCAGTAGTAATCGTCTCTCCTCTGTGCCGCTGCGATGCGGGAGCTTTTGTGATTCCGTGAGCCTTCAGGGCAGACGCCAAGTCGGAGGCACTCAGGGATGGAAAGCAGGTGCCTGGAGAGCCCTGACCTGAAGCCGTCTGGACCGCGTGGAATTCCTGGACATACTTGCGGGGACCTTTTTATAATAAGCCCACCTGCCCAGCGTCCCAGGCACTGAGATGGTGCTGGTTGGTCCCTGTCACCTCATTAGGGTCTAATGGCAGATACGCTGTCATCATCCTCACGGCAGCGACCGGCGGGGAATGTGTGCTCTTGCAGGAGACCCGAGTGCCTAAGTAAAAATAAAAACCTACAAATCATGTGTGGTGTTTTTTTTTTTGTTTGAGACAGAGCCTCAAGTTGTCACTCTGGATAGAGTGCTATGACATCACAGCTCACAGCAACTTCCAATCCTGGGCTCAAGCGAGTCTCCTGCCTCCGCCTCCCAAGTAGCTGGGACCACAGGTGCCCGCCACAACGCTGGCTATCTTTTTTTTTTTTTTTTTTTTTTTTTTGGTTGCAGCCATCATTGTTGTTTGGCAGGCCCGAGCTGGATTTGAACCCGCCAGCTCAGGTATACGTGGCTGGTGACTTAGCCACTTGAGCCACAGGCACCAAGCCCATATGTGGCTTTTAGAGACATTTTCTCAGCACTAAACTCTGAAGACCCGAGACTCTTAGTACTAAACTGAGAGTTTTCTCTGGACCCCTTTTCTCTTTTTCCTTGAATGCAAATAGACTTCCCCTGCTGGTTTCTGTTGGGTCCTAACTGTTATGTCAGTAAAAAAGAAAAGGTTCTCCTTTTAAAACAGGACTATGAGAACATTTTTGACAAAAATATTATTCTAGAATGTTTGCTTATTTAAAAAATGCAGTAACAGTGATAACTATGTTGTGGTTTAATTACTATGTTATCAGTTGAATTGCAACTTGAAAATATCTTGGCTTATTGAAAATAACGTAGGGCTTTGATGCTATGGATTTGCTATGATGTCAGATGCAACCATGGATAGCTGACTCAAAACCATAGCATTTATTCCCTCACATAAAACAAGGCTGCAGAAGGCGGTGGGATGGAGGCTGCTGCAAGGGCCCCATGAAGGCCCTGAGGATTCAGCTTCCTCCTTTCTTTAGGCGTCACCCTCACAGCTCTTAGGGTCCAAACTTGAGGTTGCTTCATGGTCCAGAATGGCTGCTGGAGCTCCTGCCATAATGTCTGCATGGCAAGCTGGACCATGGAGGAAGAGCAGAAATCCAAAAGGAGACACACCTCTTTCTTCTAACGACTTTTCCTAGAAGTCCCACCTCCACTTGTGCCACACTCTGACAGCCAGAGCCTTACTGCAAGAGCCCACACCTTGCTGCGGGAGATGCCGGGCTGCCTTGCTAAGGAAGAAGAGGAGGCCGGGTTCTGAACCAGTGAAGTTCGGGCTGCAGTATCAGGGCCTGTGTGACCTTCACTACAATTTAGGGCTCTGGTGTTGCCGTGGACAGAGCTTGTAGTAGAGGCCGGTCGAGTCTTGGCTCCAGGTCTAGCCACTCTTACTTTAGTTAAGTCATTCACATTTACTGCGTGGCCCAGGTGGTCTGTCCAGGAGTCATTGCAGCTTTTTTGTACAGTTGTCATGAGGGCACGTGGAAAGGGGATTCTTTTTTAAGAGAACTTTTTTTTTTTTAAATCTCACTTTGTCACTCCCACTTTGTGGAGTGTCATGGTGTCATAGCTCATAGCAACAGCAAGCTCTTGGCCTTAAGAAATCCTCTCTCGCCTCAGCCTCCCAAGAATCTGGGTCTACAGGGGCCCGCCACAGTGCCCAACTAGGTTTTTTTCCTATTTTTGGTAGAGATGGGGTCTTGCTCTTGCTCAGTCTGGTCTGGAACTCCTGAGCTCAGGCAGTCCACCTGCATCAGCCTCCCAGATGCTCGGATTGCAGGCATGAGCCATGGCTCCCAGCCCATTTCAGCAGATTGACATGAACAAACACATAATTGGGGGAGATGATTATGAAAATCTGAGAGAGACAGTCTGGATATGCTCACCCTAGATGGTGCTGTGCTTTGGAAAAGACGACCACATCGTGGAAACCAGAGAGTTTCCCCTTTGCCTCCTCTCTGCACAAGGACTTTCCCCTCTCAACACGCCAGAAGTTTCTTTCCCACCCTCTGCCCTTCCAGGGCCACCCCCTCCTGCAGGCCCAGGGGCTCAGACCCTGAAGTGAAATATTAGTTCACTCTAGTGGGGCCACTGGAGAATCAACTGTTGTCTGTACTCTTGTTTCTTTAGAAAAAACTACATTTTTGTTGCAAGATAAGTCAATTATGAATGAATTTTGGGGACCAAACTAATTTATAAGTTGGGGGTTGCTTATCTTCACCTTATTAAAAGAATTTCCTTTATATGTCTTTTGAAGAAGAAAATATTCTGAAAAATTATGTTGTAGTAATGATTATCATTACTTTGGGCTAATTTCCTTTTGACAGAAACTGTTAATTGTGCCACTAGTTTGAATTTATTAGCTTTCCCTTGGAGAATAAGATACTTCATATATATATATACACACACATATATATGTACATATATATGTGTGTGTATATATATATTTTTAATTAGGCATGAGAGAGGCAAGTTAGCTGCTCAGAATTAAGCTGCTGGCCTGTTGGCCTTAGAAAGTGTTTTTTCTTTTTTTTTTTAATTAGGTGGGAGGTTCTATTTTATTTTGCGGGTAGTTTTGCTTCTCTCTAAAAATCATCAGGTCTTTGAAGAACATTTTTCGTTTAAGTGAAGCGAAGATAAAAGGTAGTGATAGAAGGTGACATTTAGTTTGCTCATACCCTGTGTTGTTCTGGAAAGGATGGCAGATGTGTGGCTGCTCCGGGAGGGCACGCGCAGGAGCAGGCGGGAGGTCCGGGCTGTGTGCGTGTGGGCCCCGCTGCAGGCGTCTCAGAGCATCCCTGCACAGCTCAGGACTCCGTGACCTTGTCCTGCAGCTTGTTGCTGAGACAACTTGAAGTGGGAGCCCAGGTGCGCCATCCACGTGGGCAGTCGCCAGGGCAGGGGAGAGCAAGGGCTGCAGTGCATGGTGCACTCAGAAAGCCCCAGGGTGGGGCATGAAGAAGATGAAAGTCTGGCAGCTGGGTCCAATGAAAGGTGGTGCACGCACTGGAGGGCGCGCTCTGGATTTGGGCACAGTGGAAGGGGGTGTACGCCATGGAGGGCATGCTCTGGATTTTGTACTGGAGAAGCGAGCAGAAACCCCAAGCCTCACTGCAACACCAGCGGGTGTCTTACGCAGATGTCCAGAACCTCTTCCAGTGTGGAGTTGGTGTGTCTTCTCTTTTCCTCCCATTCCCATGTCTCCAGCAATGCAGGTTCTCATTGAAAATTAGAAAATCAAATGTATGTAAATGTGCTCTCTCTAATCAGTGCAGCCCTTCTGATCAGAAGCTGAAGCCAGTTAGTTCAAACATAGCCATCATTTCCCAGTAGCTCCCTCTACCCCCTAGAGCCCTGTACAAGACACCAAAGACATGAGGCCGCATGGCATGTGGCCACTGTTGGGGCCACTGAGCAGCAGTCCCCCCTTCCTGCCACATCACTGCCTCTGGTCATGGGGGAAGACTTGGGTCATTTCCATCCAGGTCAGATAAAATGTGCCTCCTGCTGGACAGCGGCTCTGAGTTTTTGAGGTTGCCCTGCATGTGCCCAGGTCGCCTGGCGTTCTGAAAACACATCCAGCAACTCTTCATAAACTATTGTGAATTAGTCACTGTTCACCTGGGTGAAGAATGTTCAAGATTCATTCTTTAGATCAGCCAAGTTTTGTAATTGTACAAGTCTTCATTTAACACGGTCAGTAGGTTCTTAGAAACTGGAACTTTGAACAAAATGATGTATTACAAAACCAGGCTTTTTCTCTAACTAATGTCATAATGAAATGACATTTAAGGTAAGGAGGGTATCTGAGGACCTGCTGTATGCTGTGACACTTGGAGTTGCAGTTTCAAGCAGACCGACGAATGGCCAAGAAACACATGAAAAAGTGCTCATCATCCTTAATCATTAGAGAAATGCAAATAAAAGTCACCCCACCCTGAGATATCACCTAACCCCAGTGAGAATGGCCCACATCACAAAGTCCCACAGCTGCAGGTGAAGAGAGGGGACACTCACGTACTGTTGTGGGACGGCAAACTAATGCCGCCTCTTTGGAAAGAAGTATGAAGAATCCTCCAAGAGCTAAAAGTAGACCTTCCATTGACCCTGCAGCCCCATTATTAGGCATCTGCCCAGAAGAAAAACATCATTTTACCATAAGGACATTGCACTAGACTGTTTATAGCCCCTCAGTTTACAATCACAAAGACGTAGACTCACCCTAAGTGCCCATAAACCCGGGGGTGGATTAATAAACTGTGGTATATGTGTACCTTGGAACACTTACTATCTAGCCGTCACGAAAGATGGAAATCTGTTACCTTTCGTGTTTACCTGGATGGATTTGGAGAACACTCTCCTAGGGAAAGTATCTCAAGAATGGGAAAGCAAGTATCCCATGTACTCAGTACTAATCTGATACCAGTAGATCAACAACTACAGGGCACATGAGAAAAAAGCACAATTAAATTCAAGAAGGGGAGAGGGGTTTGGTAAGTTCCCACGTAAAGGTTACAATGAAGGGGTACGTGGCATCCTCTTGGGTGAGGGACTCAACCACAACTCGGACTTTACAAGTGCAAACAATGTATCCTAACTGTATGTTAATTCTATTAACCTGAATTTTTTTTTTTTTGGAAGGTTTTTTTGGGAGTTTCCAAGAGCCTATGAATGGTGGTCAGTGAGGACTTACCTGTGTGGGGAGCAGGGGAGGACCCTGCAGGGCAGAGCGTTTCCTTGAGGGGTGTCCAGTAACAGCGGAAACCAGGCCCTCTGTGGTTGCTGAGGTTTCCCCATGAGGGTCCCGGGCGCCCAGGTGCTGGTCGCTGACCTGTACGTAGCCTGGGCAGGGAAGGGGGCTCTGGATTAGTGTGTAGAAAGAACCCGTCGGCTTTGTGCTCATGTTTGGGTTTGCCTTAGGGGACTTAGGGATCCTCCAATCCTTGTCGAGAAGATCCCTGAACTTTTGCTTCGCTTCAGTACTCCCTGAGTAAGAAGGCCCAGAAGGAACGCAGGGACGGAACTGCTGGTGGAGGGAGGCAGATCGCTTCCTGCTACCTTGAGAGCCCTCCGTGGCGCCTCTTGCTGACGTGTCTCCATGACAGGGCTCACTGTTTCTTAGTTAAATTAGGGCCCCTGAGTCCTGGTCACGTGTAGGTAGTACTTTGGGGGAGCTTGTTTGACGCCTCTTTTGTCCAAAGGTGATACTTTTAAACGCGCTCCTCATAGGATGGGATTTTTTTACTGGCCCCCGCAGTAGGAGTTGCAGCTAGAGGACTTGCAATGTGCTGTCCTCACAGGGGGAGCACCGAGGGCACCGCCCAGACCGGGCGAGGCTGCGGAGGCCCCGCGAGTTTGTGGGCACAGCGGATTGCTCTGTGTGGATGAGTTGGGCCCTCCTGCCACGAGTGTGTGTCGTGAGAAGCTGGGAGGCTGCAGTGTCTGTGTGGGAAGTTTTTACTGTGACTGTCCCAAACACTTTACCCTCAACACTTTTTAGGAGTCTTAGGAATAAGCTGGGTTAAAGTTGGAGATGACGGGAATAGGTTTCCGAGTGTCAGCAAACACACCTAGGATTGGAACTCACTTTCTGCCAGGTTGAGGGGGAGGGCAGTAGTTTTTTGGTAGAATTATTGTCAGAAAGGCAAGCTTAGGGCAGAGAGAGTGACATCAGATTTAGCCCTGCTAAATGTCACTGTTTCGACCCTGCTCAGGTGGTGAAAACAAGGTCACAGGTCCAGACTCTCTGGAGAGAGCAGAGGCCACATACTCCCTGGGTGATGCGCTTTGTCTCACCTGCCTCGGCACTGCCATGACCACCTCCTGTGCCACCTCTCCCGGGGGGCCTCTGAAGGGCCATAGTCAAGGAGGGGTCTCCCCGTGCAGGGTGTTCTGAGAACTATCTTACAAACTGTTGGGAAGTTTTGGAGACAAAGAGCTTCCTGCTTCTCTTGGAGTCTTTGGAGAGGATATTTTGTCTCCCAAAAGTTATTCTAAGTGTTGGGAAAGTAGGTCCCTTGCCCAGTCTCCTGCCTTGTTTATGTAATTGGTCTTGTTTGCCACTCACATCCTGATTTTTCTGGTTTTAAACTCTGGGATTTAAAATGTTTAAATAAGCTCCCGAGCTGGATGATAAGATGGTCCTTGGCTGGGTAAGTCAATTCTTTGCTCTGTTTTCATAATAGGATATGGACCCTCTGTCTGCTGGCCTGGGAGCTCCCGACTCTCTCATTTGCCACGGGCAGCGGCCGGAGGGTACCTGGTCACTGTGGAAGGGAGAATGTCATGGCCTTGGTGTCTTAGGAGGACAGGGCGCCTGCAGACACTGTTGGTGATTTATAAGTGTGTGAAATTGCCCCAAAATGCTCACAAAAGAATGATCTAGTTACAGTAGTTGTATTCTTATATGTAGTTATTACTGAATAATGATTAACTGATAGTAATCTGATCACACACAGAGATGTTTAAATGGGTCAGTTCCTTCTTAGTAGAAATTGGCTCCCCCCATCACTGACCCTGAAGCTCCAGCCTGCACTGAGTGTTCACCCTTCGTGGACAACTTTGGGGAGGAGAATTCCTTGTCTCCACATGGTTCCTGAAGCACATTCTGTTGGCTGGTGATTACCATGGATGGGAAATGCAGATATAGTCGAAGATTCCTGGGATCGTCTTGAATTTCAAATTTAAACTCGTGGAGACATGATAACATTGGACTTAGTTTCCCAGGAGAAGTCACTGAAGCTTCTGTGTGAATACAGCTGAAATCCAGCCTTTGCCTGCATCATTTTAGTTACGCGTGGACCCCACCATGTGTGATATCATCTTCCTGTGGAAAATTAGTTCCCAGTTCTAAGGACTGACTTTTGACCTTGTGCAGAGTAGTCTGGCTGTCCTCATGCACTTGGTGGAAGTGGGACTTTAGGTGTGGTGTGGCCTGACTTCTCATCCCTTCTCAGATGGGCCGTCAGGCCCCTGACCCTCCTGTCCTCAGCCGCCCTCTTCTTCTTTTCCTCTAGTTCACCACAAATCTGCTGTAAAGGAACCTCCATTCTTAATGCTGTGCCACCTGTCTTCCCATTTCCACTCTCTCCACTGGGCTTTGCACGTCACCCACACGTCCAGGCCCTGCTGGGAACCTTCCCTGGACTTTCCGTTGATTGATGGAGCTCCAGCTTCTGGCCCCACAGAGCTGGGGAGTGCCTGGGTCTGGGCACAGCTGTGGTCAACCCCCCCTCATCCTCTTGGCCAAGACTCCTATGGCCTTTCTGTCCTCCTGGCCTTGACAGTTTTCCCAAATCCCCGAGCTTTTCTGTTGGAAGCACCCAGCGGGCTCTCTGTGCCTGTGGGGTGGCAGTGTGGACTCTGCATCTGGATGGGAGGGGTCCCCCAGCATCCCCACATGAGGGGAGATGACTCTCCATGAGTTTCAGAAGATGCTCCTGAAATACGCTCCAGGGACAATGAGAGCATCTGCCTGGGTCGTCTGGAGGACTCTTCTGGAATGTGAGGGTGACCAGTGCTGGTGCTCTCAGAGGTGTGGTGTGATGTCCTGGCCCGGGGATTTCTCCTGCGACTGACCAGCACCCATCTCTTCTCCTGGTTGACAGGCTCACAGCCCTGTCCAGAGAAAGGGCTCCAGACCTCATTATGGTCACAGATTGAGGATTCTCTATTTTTCTGATTTATGAAACTGTTAAAATGTCCTTAAACTATAGCTCCCTTTTTGAGCCTTTGGCAAAGGGAAAAGCAGCATCAGTTAATTATTACACGTTTGTCCTTTTTAGATGGCTTTTCAACTTTTAGTTTTGAAATCGGATGATTACTGGGTTGTTGGTTGATTGATACCTGGATTTGTGTTCCATATGCAGATGCTTGGGACCGGAAGTTTGGATTTTGGAATATTCACATATGTATAAAATGAGTCATCTTGGGGTCAAAAAGTTTCAAATTCTGGAGGATTTTGGATTTCAGATTTTCAGATTAGGAGTGTTCCACCCCTAGTACATTTTTGCTGGTTTTTCCTTGCAGTGCAGGCTTTCTGGAGGCCTGTCTCTCGTTTTCTGTTTCTCAGCTGTCTGGAGACAGCCTAGCACACTTCAAACAGCTGAGCTGCATGGCCTCTGCCTTCTGTGGGTAGACTCTCCTAAGCTCCTTGGAGTCTTCTCTTTGGGAACATGAAATAGGGGTTCATGCAGTTATAGAAAGAAACTGGAGGGCATCCAGCTATAAAATCGCATCTCTGCATTAGCTTCCATTTTGTTTCCCATTTGTTTCTATTCATCCTTTTCTGTAAAGTTTGTCCAACAATTTCAACCTGGTAATTTCAGTTCTGTGTCCTGGACCCTTATCAGTGGTTAAAAATATTATGTCGCAGACCTGTCTTGGTGGGCACGTATGGGCCGAGGACATTGTGCATGGCTGGATCTGAGCTGTCGGGCTGTGCCTGTGAGTGCCTGTGTGTGAGTGGGCATACGTGTGTGTGTGTGTGTGTGTGTGGTGGGGAGAGGGCGGGCATGGACCACAGCATTTGATGGTTTAGGGCTTTTTAAATAAAAGTAGGTGTCTTTCCATGGTGTGTCCACAGGGAGGGCTGTGAAGGGGACGTAGCCTTGGGGGCCTGTGCGCCTGGGCTGGAGCTGGGCCCTTAGTTCTGGATGCTTTTAGTCCAGTGACATTGTCCTGTTCACTTCAGTATGTTCTTTTGTAAAGATGGGCACAGTGATTCCTGCCAAAAGTGAGGGAAAGAACAAAAAAGCTGACACGGTCTGTCGAGTGCCCAGCACAGAAGCCTCAGCAGGAGCCAGTTTCCATCACCTTCAGATATGTCGCCTGAAGGGCAAAATTGTGTAGGGGAGGGACAGAGGGCACATGGGTTGTGTCTGCTCTGCGCCGTGTCCTGGGCAGCAGCACCATCAGTTAGACGGCCCTGGGAGTGCGTGGCTCTGAGGGGCTGCAGCTATGGTTCCCCGTCAGGGTGGCCAGCTGGGCCCGTGGCCAGGCGTTTGGGTGGTATCTGCAGCTCGTCTGCTCTGTCCACGGGGTTGCTCTGAGCGAATGTGAGCAGGCCTTAGGCAGCATGTGGCCTGCAGTGTCCTGTGCCGTGGGTACAGCGAGACATGGCCTGCGGTATCCTGTGCTGTGGGCCCAGGCAGACATGGCCTGCGGTATTCTGTGCCGTGGGCCCAGGGAGATGTGGCCTGGCAGGCCCTCCTCGGACATGGTGATGTTTCTCCTGCCTTCCACACCACTTCACATTACCTCAGAACTCATCTAACTCAAACTTTGATGGATTCCCATGCCGAGGATCTCTCTTGTCTGTATAGATCTTTTGTTTTACCTACTATTAATTACGACTCTTACCCTACAGTTTATGGAGTAGCCAGAGTAGCCAGTTGTTATCTAAAAATTAGTTGCTTTTTTTGTTTTGTAATGTTATTATGAAATCATATAAATCCATGTAATTATCATTTTAGTGCTTCTTTTGTATTTTCTCATTTTCTCCTAAAAACACTATATAGGCCAGGTGTGGTGGCTCACACCTGTAATCCTAGCACTCGGGGAGGCCGAGGCAAGTGGATTGCTTGAGCTCAGGAGTTCGAGACCAGCCTGAGCAAAAGTGAGACCCCATTGCTACTAAAAATGGAAAAATTAGCCGGGTGTTGTGGCAGGTGCCTATAGTCCCAGCTACTAGGGAGGCTGAGGCAAGAGGATTGCTTGAGAGGTTGAGGTTGCTGTGAGCTGTGACGCCATGGCACTCTACCAAGGGTGATAGAGTAAGACTGTGTCTCAAAAAGGCAAATAAATAAACAACTCTATAAAGTAGGCAGGATGTATACTCTCAGTCCAAGGTTGCAGTGGCAGTGTGAGGTGCAGAGGGGCTGTCTGACTCGCACCCCAGGTGTGGGTTGGGCTGTCTGGCCACCATGTGTTTGGTGTCTCCTTCTGTTGCTGAGACCTCCAGGATGAATTTGGCCTTATAGATGCTTAGAATCTAGTTAGTAGCACACGTATTAGAAGGAACAGGACTTAAGTAAGTTGTAACAATAATAAGTTTCATTAGAGTTCCACAAATAAATTAGTTTGCTCCTCAGATATCTAGGGGAACATATCACCGTTTTCAACTGAGAAAATAAATTTTAAGAAAGTTTGCTATTTGCCCAAAGATAACATAGTTAGATTAAGAGGCTAGATTGCTTGACTGTGGGTGTGGTTTCTATTTATGTATTCACATAATGGGTAGTTTGGGGTCCCGGCACACACTGAGGGCCACTTGAGTCACCAAAGTGGGGTGCCCTCCCATGGCCTTGCTGAGTCTCCACAGTGGGGCGCTGTCCCCGCCCCGGGGGCCTTGCTGGTGGAGTTTTGTGGTTGGGTTTTAGGCTTTGCTTTCATCTTTCATTGAGGACCCTTCAGTTCCATCATGAGGCTGACTTTTTGAATGTCATGTGCAGAGTGCGGAGAATTCAGCCTGTGCTGCTGTCACAGGGGACCCAACACCTACCGCCTCTCGCTTGCCATAGCCTCCTGTCCCCTCCACTCCCAGGACTCGGGCCTCAGCCCCTCTCTGGCCAGGGCTGCCATGGCCCACTGACCCCTCCTCCCAGCCCAGCCCTTCAGCGGCCCCTGACCCGCAGGACCAAGCCCGAGCTCTGCAGTGTGTCTGCACCTGCTTCGGTCCCTTGGTCCTCCCTCCTGGGCTGTGTCAGCTGGTCAGCCTCGCCCCAGGGCACTGCCCTCTCTGCCGGCTCCCTTTGTTTCGTGACAGTCTCTCTGCTTGGAGTCCCAGCCCTTGTCCCACCCTCTCCCTTTCATCCTTCTGGTCATCATCCTTGCAGACTTGAAGTAGCAGCCACCTGCTCCAGGGAGCCTTCCTCCCCTCCCACCCTCCTCACTGGAGTCCCCCCCCAGGGGGCAGGCCTCACCATGGGATGGGTTTGTAGCTGTCAGCTCCTCCTCACCCCCAGAACAACTCCAGGCTTCTCTGGGGGCAGGAGCGCAGCCTTCTTGTTGCCCCCAGTGACAGGCCCTGCCAAGGATTCAATAACTGGGCTGGTCAGGGATGGCCAGGTGGAGAGACAGCTGCAAGATTATCTTTCACATACCTGTTTTTTGTTAGTGCTGAACGAAAAATTTCATGTTACACTTACTTTTATTGTGTTTGATATGAGGGTAAATTTAAGTTAAGAGTGTGCAGTAGGGAAAAAGTGAAGCTGTCTGGGGATCACCGTGCAATGAGTTTCTTTGGACCTGCCTTCCAATTCACGTGTGACCAGGATAAATCACAACTGTTTGCCCAAATCTCTCAACACTTGCCTTTGGGGTGCAGTGATTAACTTGTGCTGTAAACCTCCTCCTGCCCAGGCCTGATGGTACTCAAGCTTTGCTGCCCACGTGGGCGATTGGTGTGTCCTCATCCTTTGGTTCCACTGCCTGATAAAATGTTAGATAACGGGGACAGTGCGGCAGCATTCAAGAAAAAAGGTGATGGCAGACAAGGCCCTTCCCCGGCTGGAATAAGAATGAGCCTCTTGCCTGTCTGGCCCTGTTGCCGATGGTCAGATGCACTTGGCTTGATTTCCAGGGCACCCAGACGGCCGGAGCACCTGACGTCCCCCTGTCCGGTCAGTGCATCAGCTTTGCTAGAGAGAGCAGGGGTTGCTCACAGGGACGCTTTCTGATTCATCAAGAACAGATCTGTTACCAGCTCTCTTTCTTCCAGCATGACTGCTACAAGCTGCATTAACTTACTGTTGTGCCCCTTCTGGGTTTTGTTTTATAAAGGGGTCTTTTCTTTTAATATTAAGGTGAAGAGAGAAGAGAGGTGGGCTGTGCCTGCCGCCGGGTCCGCGGCCAGCTCCAGGCGGACCATGTCCACATCTACTGTGCTCTATAGGGCAGGAGGGTCATTTTGATGATTAGTAATTTTGGCAACATAACTTCTGCCCCGGATTTGATTAAGCCTCCACACAGACTTCCTCTTCCAGGAGATTATCTTTTGAAAACACATTTGGTTCCCTCCCCTCTTTCAAGGCCATTAGGAAAATTAAAGCACTTAATTTTAGTGATGAATTTTACTAATGCAGATGACTGCTTTCCCGAGCTTTCTCTACATGTAAGCACAATTGCTACATCAACCAAAATATCTGTTACTTAACTCAAACCGGTGTTATGTGGAGATTGGTGGTTTCTGGTAATCTGTTATAGAATAACAAGCTTGTTGGAAGAAAAATATGTCAACATTAAGCCAAGCTAGGGGAAAAGATTAAACGGGGAACTGAAAGTTAGCTAATCTCAGAGACCTACTTCCTCCTAAATGAACCTGTCCGCCCAACCCTCAGACTTCCCTACTTTTTCCCTTAAAGAAACAGATCAAAAATATTTGTGATGCACAATCTAGCTAATGTCAAACAGCTGATAAGTTGGAAGTATGGCACCTTCCTTGAAATTAAAATTAATGTCACCTGGGAATTGAAAAAAACCTAATAAATCAGGGGTGTTGGCTCTTCTGGCCTCTCTGTACCCCATCGGAAGGAGAAGAGTCGTCCTGGGCCACACATTAAATAGACAAACACCACCAAAAGCTGATGAACAAAAAAATGGTTCATGCATAATCTTCATGATATACTTCACCACAGTTAATCAAAAAAGTTCCCAGATAATAATCCTAATTATGCAGCAGCCTATTCAGAGAGTCTTATAAAATCGTCAAGCAGGTGCCAAGCTGTGATCGCTGATTTAGAAGGGATTGAATCATATAGAAAACATACATATCTAAGTAATGAGGCATCGTTAGGGGTTATTTATTTATTTATTAAATAAATAAAAAACAGTTTTTTGACCAGGGCCAGGGTTGAACCCACCACCTTTGGTATGTGGGGCTGGTGCCCTACTCCTTGAGCCACAGCTGCTGCCCTATATTTTTATTATAAAAGTAAAAATGGGTAACATGAAACAAGTGAGATATCACACATTGTATTTGAGAAACGAATGCAGCAGTGTTGGGTTGGGAAGTAGTTGGAATTCTCAGTGAGTTCTCAAGGAGCTCATGAGATATTTTGGTTCTAATTTTACTCTTAATGTGCTTTATTCTTGAAAATAGTTGCTCTTGAATGCAGGTGCTGCCAAAAAGTGATGACGTGAATAAGGCACCATTGTGAAGTGAGGGATGTTTGTCTCTGGGCAGATAGGACCTATGAAAGTCCAGTAGAGAGACATGATCAGTTTTTCTTTAAGTTGAAGGTCAGATTGCA
>CAUYRH010117802.1:0-27694 GCA_963574655.1 Perodicticus potto
GAACTCAAAATGAAGTAGAGAATGGAAGGTTCTGATGCCCAGAAAACTGTTTCTTTTTGAGACAGAGTCTCATTTTGTTGCCCTGGGTAGAGTGCCAGGGTGTCACAACTCACAGCAACCTCCAACTCCTGGGCTCAAGAGATTCTCTTGCCTCAGCCTCCCAAGTAGCTGGGACTACAGGCACCCGCCACAATGCCCGGCTATTTTTAGAAACAGGGGTCTCACTCTTGCTCAGGCTGGTCTCGAACCTGTGAGCTCAGCAATTCACTGGCCTCAGCTTCCCAGAGTGCTGGGATTACAGGTGTGAGCCACCGCGCCCAGCCCACCTCTATTGCTTTTCATCAGGACTGTTTACATCCTCTGGCTGGTGATAGCGTCGTGACCTGGTTCAAGACAAGGGGAGGCGAACCCCTCCCGTGTGCTCCCACACACTCGCCCAGTGGAACGATCGTAAGTGTTTCACTCACCGACTGGTCTGTCTACAGGTAACATGCCCAGGTACTGCACGTGGAACTTCTGCACCAGCTCAGTCTTTGGTGTTGGAAAATCTACTGTAGGGAACAAAAGCAACACATCTTTCTCAGTGGTTCCAACACGCACGTGAAAAGAGCCATTCCTCTGTCACCCATAATGCTCAGGATGCCATCTGTCCCATAATGTCCTGTTTCTGGACATAACTGTGACAACTGTCCTCTAAGAACAGCATTTCTTACTCCAGATACTGGAGCACTGTCAGTCAAAACCCTTCTCAGGAAAGCATCAAAGCAGGAAGTGAAACTATGCGTTAAAGCTGCTATTGGCTCTTTGATATGTGCTAAGTAGCAGTTTTTGATGTCCTGTTAGGGGTGGTTGATGCCCAGAGAAGATTTCATCATAAAGGACACAATTAGAGACTCAAGAAAAATAAAGAGTCTTAAAAAGAAAAAAATCAACTTACCCCAGGCTGAACATGAATCATAAAACCACAGTGTTCTTTAATCCAGTAACAACGGGCGTCATCCTGGCCCTCTGTGCCTAACCCCAGTGACATAAAATCAACTTTGTGCCACCGCCGGGCCCAAAGTGCAGCTCAACACGTGTCTGCTGAGTCGAGCACGCCTTTCAGGGGGACTGGCAACACTGAAGAACCACCTGAGACCCTGTGGTTTCTGGCCAGAACAGAGAAGAGCCATAAAGGGGAGGGTGCTGCCGAACTACCTTGCAAAGGAACATCAAGGTTCACGTTGGTCCTTTCTGGTAAGGAGCTGCCGGCCAGGGCTTTGGCATTCTTCCGCTCGGCCATAATCTAAAGGGAAAACAGCACACATCTTCAGCCACTCCAGCCCACAAAGTGTCCGGGGTGATTTCACTTACTGCTTCATTTCTTACCCCCAATCTCTAGGCTGAATATTCTGAAAATTGCGCTTATTTCCCAGGGGATAATAAGTGAATGACTGTTGCCCAGTGTAACAGCCTCCTAATGGCTTAGGATTTACTTCTTCCATTCGCCAGCTCCCACCTCCATCAAAGACAACCCAGATATTCCCTGGGGTGCCAGGCCTGGTCAGAGGAACACAGGACAACAGGCCCCTAGTGACTCTGGATGTTATCTGATATCCTTCTGCAGGGCTCTGGAGACAGAGGACACCTCTGCCTCCTTCTGGCTTTGTCACTTGACCCCCATCTCACTTGCTGATCCCAAGGGGATGATAACAGCTCTTATGTCAGAGGACAGAGTGAGCAGGTCGAGCTCTCGGTAGGCCCAGATGGCGTTAGTACTCAGAAATGTTCGTCGCTGCTGTTGCTGTGACTCTTGAACTGTTCCAAACTGCCCCTCTCCTGTTCGGGACACTGATGTCTGCTTTACTTCAGTCGTCACTCTGCCCTCCTGTTCCCTTACAGCTACACAGAGCTGTGGCTTTAGGGACTGGAAGGAACTCACCCTTTACAGACCCCAAAAGGGGTCTTATTCCCAGTCTAAGATTTCCTTTCCAAATAGAACCTACGTTATTTCCATCCCAGACCTGGTGTGTGTCTGGCTCACGCGTGGCACTCAGGTGTTTGCCGCATGAATGAATGAGAAGGAAATGTGGGGGGCGGGGGGGGGGGCGGTGCTGCCACGCACATCCCAGCCTCATCAATGCAAGAACATGGCCAAAGGCCACAGCAGCAGCCTGGTGGGCTCTTTCTAATTTAGGCGCTGGGCCTCACCAGCTCAGAAGGAACTGTGGGAGTGAGGCTGGGTCACCATGTCAGCCTGAGTCAGACAGGTGACGTCCATTAGAAGCAACACCAAAATTCTGCATTTAAATTCAATAAATTAGGCCAGGCATGGTGGCTCACACCTGTAATCCTAGCACTCTGGGAGGCCAAGGTGGGTGGACTGCTTGAGTTCAGGAGTTCGAGACCAACCTAAGTAAGAGCGGACCCTGTCTCTACTAAAAATATAAAAAATAGCTGGGCGTTGTAGTGCATGCCTGTAGTCCCAGCTACTCAGGTGGTTAAAGCAAAAGGATTGCTTGAGCCTGAGTTTGGGATTGCTGTGAGCTATGACACCATTAGACTCTACTCAGAGCCACAGAGTGAGACTCAGTCTTATTAAAAAAAAAAAAAAAAAAAGTGGGGTGGCGCCAGTTGCTCAGTGGGTAGGGCGCCAGCCCCATATATCAAGGGTGGTGGGTTCAAACCCGGCCTCGGCCAAACTGCAACAAAAAATAGCCAGGTGTTGTGGCGGGCGCCTGTAGTCCCAGCTACTCAGGAGGTTGAGGCAAGAGAATCGCCTAAGCCCAAGAGCTGGAGGTTGCTGTGAACTGTGATGCCATGGCACTCTACTGAGGGTGACAAAGTGAGACTCTGTCTCTTAAAAAACACACACACAGCTATCAGGAGGGCTGGCCCGCAGACAGACAGAGTGGGAAGAACCTTTCTCTGATGCCCGTATTGTGGATCTCAAGTAAGTACCCCGAGGTCCTGGCGAGGAAGATTGCAGATCAACCCAAGAAAGGACTCTAACAGCCAGGATGAACTCTATCAACCAGAGCCACTCAGTAACAGAGCAAACTCCTGAAAAGTCAGAGAATCCATCTATGGAAGAAATCCCTGGAAGTGCAAGGCTAGGGGGTTGGCGGGTGTCTGCATGGGGAGTGCTATGCTGGACGGCGGGAGGGAGGCTGGACAGTGCTCGACTCCTCTGTTCTGGTTCTGTGGCTCCATGACTCTGGCTAAGGAAGCGGGACCAGCATGAAACAGTGACCACAGCCCTGCCTCTCAGCTGGACAGAACGCTTCCAGGAGCCGCTGTGTGTCCCCATGAAGTCAGTGCACACGGCAACCCCCAGCTGCCTGCATTTCCGGACACCCCAGATGGTTTCTTCCCACCCTTCCCTCCTGCCTGTGTGCTCGCTCTCCGACCAGGTGGCCCTGCCTCCTCCTCCCTGGCTTTGGAGGAGTGTTTAACTCCACCAGTCACCTGCCGCTGCTCCACGCACTTGTTGCATGAACCTGTACCCCAGGCTGGGCGATGGTCCCTGGCGCTCCCATTTTGTAGACAGATTGCTACGTAGAACAACAGCTGGCCTGTGGCAAGAGTACTTTAATGGTCTCGGCTGAATAACCCACCTCCCTCTCCCTAAGCTCACGACGCAGGCCACCGTGCCACCGTTCTGCTCTTCATATCCCTTTATCTGTTCACACATGAGAAAAGAGAGAGGGGTGGCCTACAGTGCCCTGACCCACCTTACCTTGGAACAGATTTCGTGGAGACTTGTGGCGATGGCTTTTGCTGGTGTGTCACATCGAAATACATGACATTTCAAAATTCTTGTATCTTTGTCTCTTGCTACATAAGCAAAATCCCTGTTGAAACAAAATTTATCAGTCCATTAAAAAAAGAACTGTTTACCTACACAGACGCTAGTTAGGAACGTTAACTGAGCTAGCAGCCAGCGTGTCAGTGGTAAAACGCGTATGCAGTGATTAAAAATAAAATGAAAATGAAATCTCAACAGCTACCTATCACAGGGCACAGTTTCGTGGATAGGAGAAGTTCATTCCTGAGTGAAATGACTACAGCTTTTTCCCATCCCGCTCTGCTGAACTCTTGGCATCTCTAATAACCCTTAATGAAAACCAAATTTCACAGAATCTTCCAGCTAATATAACAAAAATGATGATTATAAAACAGGCTTGAGAAGCGCATGAAATGCATGAGTGATATGAAAAAGCAAAACAATGGGCTCTGATGTGTACACGTGTGCACAGACAATGGGCCAGACCACGGGGGGCTGAGAAAGCTGATGGGCAGCCGGGGGTACCAGGACACACGGAAATCCCGCAGGCCGACATCCTACCCGCCTTCAAGTCCGTGAAACCCCCAGACCACAGACCTCAGGGTGATGGCAGCAGCATCCCACTATGTGATAGGGACTCAGACACCCAGGTGACTATGCCGCTGATGCTCAACTTCAGCCTTCGTCCTACTGATAAGCAGGATACTGACCGTGTCGTTATTTGGCTTCAAAAGAACCATGAGTTACAACCACATTTCTCACCGTTGAGAGGACAGTAGTTCAAAGATGAAAGTGTTTATTAAAAAAAAAAAAAGCCCTGCTCTATCCTTCCGGTAGTGGACCCCAGTGACTTCTTTGTGTATGGTGCTAAGCCAGGATGCTGCTGTCTGCAGATATAACTGCAGCTGAATTTATTGTTATTATTTCTCTTAATGTAAGAACTGGCAGTGTTTTCACAGACTATGACAAATACTTTCCCCAAGACATCCTTGGCTTCCTTGGGAAGGTGCAGGGATCTTCCACTGGAGGCAAGTGGCCTTCAAAAGTCTGGCCAGAAAAAACATGGGGCTTAGGTGAGAGAGGCTCCCCCCTGCCAGCCACGCCTTGCCCACGCCTTGCCACGCCCCAGGTCAGGGGCACTTTGGCCTGGTGGGTACTTTAACCTCAGCCCGTCTACACCTCTGCCCCTCCAACCTTCTGTTTCTTCATGTTCCAGCTCAGCTGGCATCCTTCGTGCTAGAACTCGTGCACCGACACCGCGTGTGCCTCCTCCAGGAGACATGGGCCTGCAGCTCGCGCCCCTATTTCCGGCTGGGAGAGTTGGCCCTTAGGCCTGAGTGGGCTCCAGGACAGGGGCTGAGGGCTTGGTCCAGGCTCTGAGGTGGGAGCACAGCCTTGCTCCACACTGGGTTGCCAAGCCCTTACCACCCTAGTCTCAGCCACCATCAAGGCAATGTGCTACTTCAGAAAGACAAAGAAGGCCCCACTTTTGGAGCTCACATTCCCGGGCCGCCCTGTTTCTGGTCCTCCTCTCTCCTTCCCTAGATGGAGCATCAAGTAACACAAAACATCTCCCCCCACACGACTCTTTTCCCTAAAGAGTTCCTGTTCAGCCACTGTTTTGCTGAGGCCCAATCTCTCTGTCCTATAACTGTCTGGATTTTAAGAGTTCCAAAATTTGTTGTGCCAACTTTCCAGCATTGCTCCCCCAACTGAAGAGGGCTCAACTCTGTTCCAAAAAAGGTGAGTCTCCGTTTCTTCTTGCTGTGACATCTGCCGTCACCGGTGTCCAGTGGCCCTCCCTACACTGTCCAGAGCACCCCTGTCTGCTCTGCACAGCCCTGGCCTAAGGCCTGCCTGGCCTTTTGGCCTCCAAGAAATTGCTTATGTCTAAATAGTTTTAAAATTCCATGCCAGAAAGGATGAGAGCCAGTTACACCCCAGCCTTTTAGTTACCGTATGGGTCTCACCTGTGTCTTGTCCTCTAAGACTGCGGGTCCCAATCCCTGGGCCACACACTGCAACCAGTGTGGCCTGTTAGGAATTGGGATGCACAGCGTCTCCTCCTGAGCTCCACCTCTTGAGCCATCCCACTCCCAGTCCGTGGAAAAAAATGTTTTCAATGAAACCAGTTCCTGGTGCCAAAAAAGGTCTGGAGCCACCGTAAGACGGTTACTCCAGCCCAAAGGGCCATGGATCGGGATCCAGGGAACACAAGTTCAAGTTTCATTCCTGGTTCCCCTTACCTTAGAATTTAACCTCATCTTTAACTGAAGGGGTTGAAAAACATGATTTCTAAGGTTGCTTTCTGGCTCTGACATTCTCTGATACGAGCTTCCAAGACCCAGCACCCTCTCCCCAGCTGCTGCAAGCTCACAAGTGTGACGGCCCCAGGCTCCCAACAGGGAGGGCGAAACAGGCCCGGGTCACTCAGCACGGTATTCCCACCAAATGTCAGCCCTGTGCCCTCTGTTCTTCCATATGTGACCTCTTAAACATACTTTAAAAAAAGTTACTGTTATTACTCTCTATTTTCTTCTGGCTCAGAGAAAAGCGATTAATGCCTTAAAGGCAACCACATGGAACCCTCAACTTCCCAAAGGAGAAACTCAGCAGCCTCGGGCTTTCCATTTCCTTCCAGGAGCAGGCCAACAGATTAGGGGCACAGACCTGTCAGTGTGGCCGAGGATAAGTCCAGGCACCAGCCCTCCAGAGGATTCATCTGCTTTGCAGGATGATGTAGCTTTTCTCCCCTCCTCACCACGGGAGGTCAGAGGAGCTGCAGATCCTGGGCCACCCTGAGACAGCTCAACAGGCAGTACAGGGAGATCTGAAAGTGGCAGCAGGCCTCTCTCTCAGAGCAGGAATGTGGACACTTGAGCAACCTCCTCTGGGCACAGTGATTGACAGCCAGGATGAAATGCAACCATCACTTAACTGATGGTTTTAAAAGCTTGGCTTTTCAGCACCTGACTTCTGAAAAAGGCTGCTGTGGTAGCATAATAACTCCCTGTTCCAAATTTCAGAAACTTAGGAGTATGTTACTTCCCATGTCAAAAGGGACTTTGCATATGTGTTAAATGAAGGATCTGAAGATGGAGAAACTCCACTGGGTTATGTGGATGGGCTCAATAACCTTTACAATAACAGGGTTAGGAGGGGGCTCCTTCTTTAACAAGAGGCGGAGGCCACCAGCCAAGGAATATGGGCAGCTTGGAGAAGGCAGAGAAAGGAATTTTCCCCTAGAGCACTGATTTTTAATTGGTGTGCTGTGGGAGGATCTTAGGTGAGCCACGAAAATTTTTGAAGATTGTTAAATTACTTGCAAATGAAGTTCGAAGCACAGTAAGTATACTTTTTTTTTTTTTACTCTTTTTAAATCAACCTAATTTAAGTGTGCCATGGAAGTTTTCTATAGGTTCAAGTGTACTGTGAGATAAAAAAGGTTGGAAAACACTGTCCTGGAGTCTCTAGAAGGAACAGACCCCTGCCGAATCTGATTTTAGCCTCTGAATCCCCAGAACTGGGAGAAAATAAATCTGTGCTACTTTAAGCCACCAAGTTGGTGGCAATTTGTTATGGCAACAACAGGAACTAATATACTGTCATTTGGCATTACATTCTAACAAAATTATAATACAGTATTAAAGACTATTTTTTAAAAAGCATTCAATTCACTTCCACAAATACCTGAGCCCATGTGTACCAGACACCAGGGATGCAAACCCAGACGAGGGTCTAGCCCGGGATGCCCACTGTCCAGCGATGAGACAACCTCACTCTGCTCCCCAGAGGACTGTGGCCTCAGCCTAGCTCATAGCAACCTCACCACTTGAGTAGCTGGGACTACAGGTGCTTACCACACCACCTGGTAATTTTTTTATATTTTTGGTAGAGACAGGCTGGTCTTGATCTCCTGAACTCTTAAAACTGCTGGGGGCCACCACGGTGGTGCCGGGGAGGGAGGAAGAACACGGAGCAGTCTATGTTGGCTCCTGGTTTCCCGCACATTCCTCTACTATCTGAGACGTTCTGACGCTCAGCAGCAAGATCTATCTCCGCCCTGTCCCCCAGCTAACTCCAGTGACAATGCTGGACGACCAACCACCAGCTAAAACAGACTCGTCTACTCCCCACACACCTATGGAGTCTGGCCCTCTGACTTCCTGCAGTCACAGGAACCGTGATATTTTCCTTCATAAACTGGGAAGTAGAAGGTTTACAGCTGTGGCGCACTGTGTCTTTTCCTTAATACCAGGAATCTCCCACCTTTTGCCTTTTGTTTTTGAGCCCTTATGCTCCCAACTGCCATCCTTTGCTTTGTTCTCCCAGTAATTACTCTCCTGAGGACCAGCCTGAGTTCTGCCAGTGCTGTCTTATCTGACAGCCTCAAATTTCTTCATGGTGCAGAAATAGCGCCAAAGATCGCTTTTAGGATTCTCAGTTGTACAGCAATCCACCATCCCGCAGGGGCTTAATCCATCTTCATGGAATGAATGAATGATTCTTTATTCAAGAGCTTTCTATTAAAAAAAGCCAAGACAAAACGGCCTTTCCCCACATCTCTCCCTGAAACTCCCTTGGGCTAAATGGAATTTGCTTTTGTGTTTCTCTCTCTCCCTAAAAGGGGCTCAGGAGGCGTCCACAGACCTCTTAGCTGTGACTCGGGCTGAGTTCTTACGGTCCCTTTTGTAGCAGTGCTGGCAGGGGCCTGCGTACTTTAGTGGTAAGAAATCTCATTTTATGGGCGGTGCCTGTGGCTCATCGAGTAGAGCACCAGCCCCATATACCGAAGGTGGCAGGTTCAAACCCGGTCTCCGCTGAACTGCAAAACAAAAATAGCGGTGCGTTGTGGTGGGCGCCTATATTCCCAGGTACTTGGGAGGCTGAAGCAAGAGAACCGCCTAAGCCCAGGAGCTGGAGGTTTCTGTGAGCTGTAACGCCACGGCACTCTACTGAGGGCAATAAAGTGAGACTCTGACTTTACAAAAAAAAAAAAAAATCTCATTTTATTAACGAAGCGGTCTGCTTGGCTGGTGGAACGCTCTCAGTGAAGCAAAATATCTATTTTTTTCTAAACGATATGCTGAACCTTACTTTTTTTTTTTTGAGACAAAGTCTTATTATGTCGCCCTCGGTAGAGTGCTGTGGCGTCACAGCTCACAGCAGCCTCCAACTCTTGGGCTTAAGCGATTCTCTTGCCTCAACCTCCCAAGTAGCTGGGACTACAGGCGCCCGCCACATCGCCTGGTTATTTTTTGTTGCAAGTTGTCATTGTTATTTAGCTGGTCCAGGTCGGGTTGGAACCTGCCATCCTCTGTGTATGTGGGTGGCACCGTAACCACTGTGCTACAGGTGCTGAGCCTGAACCTTGCTTTCTTGTAAAACAGGTTTTGCTTTCTGGAGAAGCACACAAGCTACCTTCTCAGCTGCATGACCACCTATAAAAACGTGCCCTTCTGGCTTTTCCATTGAAACTGACTTTCCATTCTGTTCTCCTCTGCTGGAATCCCTTACCAAGCCTCCGCAACGTGATAACATCTTTCCCGTAACCTGTATTTTCTCAGGTCAAATACATGGTATTTTTTGTTTGTTTGTTTTGAGACAGTTTCATTTTGGTGTCCTCAGTAAAGTGCCCTGGCGTCACAGCAACCTCAGACAGATTCTTGGGTTCAAGTGATTCTCTCTCGCCTTAGCCACCTGAGTAGCTGAGACTACAGGCGCCCGCCACAACGCCTGACTATTTTTAGAGATGGGGGTCTTGCTCTGGCTCAGATTGGCCTTGAACTCCTGTGCTCAGGCATAGAGCTGGGATTACAGACGTGAGCCACTGCGCCCAGTCTAATACATGGTATGTTTTATGCAGGGAAGTTTGTGAAGATGGGCACACGATAGGCATTCAATAAATGGTAGTTAATGTTATAAATGAAGAATAAGATGTCAAAGAAAAAGCCCACTTCGAAATACTGTCTCCTATTCCATGAGGAATGTTTTAATAAATATTTGCAGTCACATCATTTATACTAAGGCTTATAAAAACGTACCCAATTGCCCTTTCCTCCAGCTCATCTTTCTGTTGAAGCTTTAACACCCCTTCCCTCACGGAGTCATGACTATTACAGTGGGCAGGTCCTGCTTGCAAATAAGGATAAAGCAGCTGCAAAGGGATTCGGCCCACCCCGCACGTCTAGAGCGGGGCACAGGGCTTTCTCTCCTCTCTCTTTCACCCATATGGGGTGCAGCACTGGATCCAAAACGGAGTTTGGAAGGTGGCCCACTTGAAGGACCCCTGGGTTCTCCCAAAACTTGGGCGGGTGACAGTTTGTACAAATCCTGGAGGAAGAATGGGCTCTCTTTTTAAGATCGCATGCTCTAATTTTCTTATTATACTTCGAAAATTTTATTTTAGGAACCTTTATTTCTAGAACCTTCCTCCACCTCCCCAGCCCAGGTCTCCTTAAACTGATTTAAAACTCAATTTATGCAAATTCTCCTCATCACAGCCTAGGAGTGTCACCCACCCAGTCTGTGCAGACTCCTTCCCTCCTGAGTACTGGGCAATGACAGCAGCTCACCTCAGGGACAAAAACAGCTGGAGGCAGTCACAACGCCATGGGCAGAGATGGGAATGGCTTGACGCCAGCCCCGGCAGACAGGTCTGCATTTCCCAGCCCTGGTCGGTGGGGCGTCTACCTGAGGACCCCACACAGAGGAGATGGCCTCTGGCTCTCTGCACTTGGCCTACCAGTAACCATGATCATTCATTCAAGGAGAAAACTCTCTAAACTCCCTTCTTTCATCCCAAATGGAGTTTTTATTAAATGACAGAACCATATATGGGACAGTGGAGCTAAAAGCCCCCAAGCAAATAGGCTTTCCATTGCTATATCCTTCTCCTGGTGGGGAAGCAGGAGAAAATAACATGTATTTTGACGAATAATTGATAACAAAGTGGAGTCAGTGCTTCTGGTTAGCAGCCTGGTGCCGAACGTCACGAGGCGCTCTAGAGAATACGTAATGTAGGCACTAATACTAATTTTTCAAGAAGCACGCAAAGCCTCTCTCTCTACCATGGCGTGTAACCTGAATATTTCCACATTTCCTCCCTGGCATGCTGCTTAGATTTTTTTCAGTCGTTAGCAATAGTAACCCGGTCATTACACTGAATCTCTCGGCCCATCACCTGCCCCAGACAGGGTCAAACACAGCGGAGGATTAACCACTGCGACTATTTTAAACGCTGGTGATGAAGGTTAAATGAAACAAAACAAAGTTCTGCCTTTGGAAGACAAGGCTGGCTGCGAGATGGCAAGGTGGCGTGAAGCAAGCGGGTGAGCTCGGCCAGACACGGAAGACACCACGGAGGGGAGGAGGAGAAATCGGCTGGTTACCTCTCGCTGAATCCGGGCAGGCATGAGGGGACAGAGCAGAAACAACACGTTAGCATTCACCCCGCGTCCCGCCACCACAACTCCGCGACAGCCCTCACTCCCCAACTCTGCGGCAATTAATAGCCTTTCAGGGCTTTTTTTAGCCGAACTCTATCACCCAGGAGTGTGTATTTTGAGCCATGTTACGATGAAGCCAAGAGACGCCAGCTGAATTTACAGAGGCAACATATCAACTGGGGGAGGTAATCAAGCTGAAAATATCTCCGTCAAACACAGGAAACTATTTGCAGTAAACACTGGCAGAGGATGGCTTCATTCTCCAGCCCCACCTGCTTCCACTGAACAACATCCAGAAACAATGACGCGGACCCCACCTCACCTGTTCTCCCGACTCTCCTGACACTGTATCAATAAAGCTACAACACTGAATCCAGAACCTTCCACCGAGACGCATCCTCACAGGGGGGCAGGGGGCTCAGGGCCCAGCCAGGGAAGAGGGGAAGGGGACGTGGAGGGGAGCAGGGAGCAGCTCCAGGGTTGGGGGCTCACGCTTGGACTTCCATCCCCAGAGCTGCCCTGAGCCATCCGGGACCCCAATGAAGTCACCTAGCCCCTGAACCCTGGGTGCTCACCGTTCCCTCTGGCCTTGTCACAGCCAATCTGCAAGGGCCCAAGGGCAGCGTCCCCAGGTTGGTCACAGGCATGCACTGAACACAGAGCAGCTGGACTGAAGAGGGAGGGGCTCTGATAGATGAGAAGGAGGAAGGGGACAAACCGGCGATCAGAGAAACAGGCTCTCTCGGGCACTCTGCGGCCAGGGTCAGGGAGCGGCCAGCAGAGCCCTGCAGGCCTGGGGCCAGGAGTCCACGCTTGGAGGGTGGGGCACGACACCACGCCACAGGACGTGACCCAGGCATACTGGGACGTCTCAGATGAGAAACAGAAGGTTTGAGCGTGTGTCTTAAAACATACACAGTAAAAATTCCAGAACATAACACCCCGACTGAGGGGAGATTATGGAGGACTTTGTTTTTAAATTGTAAACCCTTATGACTTTTGAGATAAAAATGTGTAAACACCTACTTCAATATTTGAGGGAAACCACTGCGACAAGTGTGCCCCAAGGCACAGGTAATAAGACTCATAAAACCAACGACCACCCCTCAGTGAGCTCTGGCTCCGCACGGTCCCTACCAGCCACTGCACAAGGTCAATATTACAGTTCTCCCTGACAGATGAGGAAACAAGTTCAGAGAGGTTAAGGCACCTGGCCCAAGGCACACAGCTGGGATCTGGGGAAGACAGAGCTCACCCCTGGGCGGCAGGACTCTCTGATTCCAGCCCTCTTAGACACAGCCGCAGTGGGTACCTGACACTTCTACATGGCCCCAGAGAACGCTCTACTGGTCTGTCTCCTAAATAACACACCCAGAAAGTCCCTGTGCACAGGTGTTCAAGGGAGGGCGGAGGGGCTGACAAAGATCCTGCGGTTTTACAGGAACAGGGAATCTCTTTCCCTTTGGTGAATTTTCTGCAGGGAGAGGTGGTAGAAAATCTCAGGAGAGGCTGTTTAGGCTGAAACGGCAGACAAGTCCAGACAGTGGCATGTTCCTCTAGGATGCTACTTACCTTCTCTTGGGTCATTCAACACAGATCCTCTGGCTCCCTCTGGGCGCCCGGCACACTATGTTATGTGGTGTGAGCCCTGGGGCCTGTCTCCTCATCAGTGAAAAGGATATAAGGACTCCCGGCTCGGAGTCATCACGAGAAGGAAATTAAATGAAACGATACGTGTAAAGAGCGCCGGACACACAAGGCAGCTGCAAGGGCCAGCACCACAGTGGCATCACCACCAAGGCGCATCACGGCGGCATCATCGCTAAGTTACCTGACGGTTTCAGTTGGGGGGGTGCTGGGCAGCATGTGAGATGGACTGTCCCCCGTGGGAGGGGCCACCTGGAGACGGGCCCTCTCAGATTTGTGGACACCGCCTCTCCCAGAATGATGGGAGAGTCACCTCCTGCTCAGGCCCCGCCCAGCACAGCCAGTCTTCACAGGCGGTTTAGATCATCAGCACAGCATCCAGAGCCCTGGATTCTAATCCCGGTTTGAGTAAATGGCTGCGTAACACCATGTAAGTCACATAACCCTCCTGAGTCCTGGGTTTCTCATCCAGCAACAGATGCTGGAACTTCCCAGTGTGCAGCTTTTTATCAGAAAAATGTTAGCGCTTTGACTCACTTGTGATTTAGGCCAAAAGCTTCTAATTTCTTATTCTTAATAAAAAGCCTATGCCTAGTGTATGACAAAACCTTTAAAAATCTAAAATACCTGAGAATACAATGATTCCTTTGTGTATAATTATTATCATAGTCTTGGAGTTTTGTGGGGTTTTTTTGTAGTTTTTGGCCAGGGCTGGGCTTGAACCTGCCACCCCTGGTATATGGGGCCCTACTCCTTGAGCCATAGGTGCCGCCCATAGTCTTGGAGTTTTAAAAAAATCAGACCCATGGCTATTGATTCACTTAAGGAAGTGCCATCAATACGTGTTTTTCCTTGAAGGCAGAACTTGGAAAAATGATAACACAAACTTTGAACACAGTTAATTCTTTGGGGGTTAATAAACAGTGCTTGATATAAGTATCGAAGTGAAAACCAGCCATAAATAGAGACCTCAGAGTGATCTCTGAAATGTCATTCAAAGATCCAGCGGAGTTCCAGACAGGTGCCGGCTGATCTACCAATTCAGCACCTTGTAAATCTGCAAGGGGAAAAACCCATCGTCCTGAAGCTGGGCTCCTGCACAAGACAAGTCATTTCTGAGAGTGGAGACGGCTAAATTTAGAGTTGGGCGCAAGCTTACTCTCTCCTCGCTGTACAAGATGCCAGTGGGAAGAATTAAACCCCAAGATTAATTCCATATGAGCCACACACCCCAAGGCTGCCTGATCAGCATGCTCTCCGCGATGTTCCCTGAGAAAATGAACGCAGGAGTAATCGGCAATGTTTTCCTTAATAGAAGCCCGAAATAACAGAATCACTTGGCGTGTGTAACTGGAATCTAAATGAAGAGGAAATTCCTCAAAAAAGCCCAGCACGCCAGGATGACAATGTCTGTTTCGGCTTTTAGACAGAGGATGCTATCTCCCGTTCCTGGCCACGGCCACTTACTTCTTGTGCCACACACAGCCGCCCACTTTTCATGGACGGAGCACACAGGCCAGGGCCTGCCAGTGGGCCTCGGCCACGTTCTTGCACAAGTTCCTACTGTGTGCTATGTTTTGACGCTTGTCTTTCATCACTGGGAGTCGACTGAGTACACGTCCATATGACAAAGAAAGCAAAAAGCATGAAACTTTATGTCATAAAAAATTCTTAGGCCAGCTCTTGATAGTTTATTTTTTCCCTCCAGTTGTAAGTTTTTTGAGTGTCTGACATTTACTAGTTGTTTGTCTTTGGTCAAGGCCCCGTAGCCTCTTTGTTCTTCAGTTTCTTCATCTGTACACTGGGGGTGATGGCGGCACTCACCTCCAGAGAGCGCTGTGGAGGTGACATTAGTTAATGCAGGTAAACTCCTCCCGGGCGGGGTCTCATAACGTGGCCTCATGTGCAGACTGGGCAGTGCCACTGCTCAGGAGTGAGGAGGGGAGCCAGCCAAGACAAAGGAAAGGGCCCTGGTCTGTTTTGAACCATGGGTGGCACCTTTTGGAATCTGATGTAACCACTCCAAAAAAAGGTGCATGAACTCATGATTTTATGCGCTATTTTGGCTGGTACCGGGAAGGTTCAGTGATTCCTGAAACTCACTCACAGACCCCTTTAGAATCTGCACCCTGCAGGTAAAAGGCCTCTGAACTGAAATGAATACCAAATTTATGCAAATTTACCATCTGGTTTCTGAAGATATTCAGAGAATTCAGCTCAGGGAAAAAGTTCTATCCTTCCCAGGGCCAGACAACAACAGGAATACCTGCCTTTGCCCAGAGGTGGCTTCCTTTCCAAAGCCAGCCCCCCCACCCCCATCCTGCCCTCCAGCACCAGGAAGGGGCAAAGTTCCAGAATGTTTAAGTGTACAGCAAGGATTTAAAGCAGTAAGGTTATTGAAATTCAAGGCGCATTCTTCTATACAAAGGACTTTCTCATGCCAAGGGTGAGAAGACACAATAGTTACCAGTCAGCCTACTAATGGGGGCAGGGCGAGAAGGATATTGAAAAGAACCCAGAAAATGAGAAGTTTTTAAAGTCCATGTTTGAAGACGGTGAGAATTAAGGAGCTTCAGCTTTCATCCTTGCTATATTACAATAAATAAAACACGAAAACTTGCTTCTCTGAATATCTAAGAGAAATAAGAATACACATACAACTTATATTTAGTTCTGGGGGGGAGTAACTCCTGCCAGGCTGTTTTCAAGCTTTTTTTTTTTTTTGAGACAGAGTCTCACTATGTCACCCTCAGTAGAGGGCCGTGGCGTCACAGCTCACAGCAACCTCAAACTCTTGGGCTCAAGTGATTCTCTTGCCTCAGTCTCCAGAGTAGCTGGGACCACAGGCACCCGCCACAACACCAGGCCATTTTTCTTTTTTTTTTGGTTGCAGTAGTCATTGTTGTTTAGCAGGCCCAGGCCAGGCTCGAACCTGCCACCTTCGGTGTATGTGGCTGGCACCCTACGCACTGAGCTGTTTTCAACTTTGTAACTTTTAGCAGAGGTGTCCAACCTGCAGACGTGTGGACCACATGCCGATTTTGTCAGGACTTTTTTTTTTGCTGTTGTGTTGGGTATCACAAAAAGTCTGGACAGACCATTTTTTGGCTGATTAGTTTTTGTTAGTGCTTGTGTATTTAATGTGTGGCCCAGGACAACTCTTATTCTTTCAATGTGTGGCACAGACAAAAAAATGTTGGATATCCTTTGCTTAGGGTATAAGCAAAGGATAAAGTTTATGTGAGTTGTACTTGAATGGTGAAAACTTGGGCTGGCTTCATTTCTGAAAGGAGAGAGGGTAAAACAAAAACAAAAAATATTCCAAACCCAGAAGCCTCCTATATAAAGTCACAGTAACTCGTGATGGTGTAGGACTCATATAGAGCAGAAAAGATGACAGCTGCCCTACAGGCATGGTGGTTTCTAAGCAAGAGGAACCATAGGACACACACTTCTGGCAAGGTCCAGACAAGACTCCTGGATAAAACCCAGATAAAACCTAGTTAAACCCAGCCACGTGGAGGGCCTCTTGTGGGTAAGGCACATCCTTAAATCAATTTCTAAATTTTCAAGGGGATTTCTTTATGCAAAGAAAGTATACCAACTGCATAAAGAAATCCCCTTGAAAACCCCCCTTCATTTGAATTTTGTTAACTTCCAGGTAGGTACAAGCATCCCTGATATTCTGTAAACTCAATCAGACCTAAAGAAAAACAGATGTCAGCACTCTGGAGGCTGATGACCACTGACCCAGTGACAATAGCCAGTTCTTGGTGTATCATCACCAAGCCACACAGTAAGCTCTGGCAGGGGAAGCATCACACCTCTCCTCTTATAAATGAGGAATCCTAGGTTCAGGGAACTAAGGTAACCTTCTCAAAATCCCACAGTTAGCGAGTAGTGGACCCGCAAACGGTCCTCCTCGCTGGGCACTGTGCCTCTGTCACGTGGTCTGGGATACTTGGCACCTGAGCTCCCTCCCTTTCCCCCAATTAAGCAGCTTTCTCCTAATAGAGAGAGGCCTCGCTGCAGAGATGGCCTCTGCTGTCTCTTTTCTGTCCCTACTGGACTTCTGGTTCCACCACTGCAGGAGCTGGTGACAGCAATTAAGTATTGTGCTTGGTTTCAATTATCTTCCTTCCATTCTTGATTTAGCAGCCTGTTGAGCTCATAGTTCCCCGCCTCCAACAAATTCCCCACCCTGAGTCACACTGGGACCCTTCCACTGGGAAGCAGACAAGCCCGTCCCGGCTGGGCCGAGAAGCCACAGCACATCTGGTGCCCCTGCCTGAAATGCTCATTCCTAGGTTCTTCTGATCCTCTCTTGCCTCCAAAAGACCCCTGGGGAACCCCCAGTCAGTGTCCACTCTCACAGCCACCTGAAACCACCCTGTTTATTTGTTTAACCTGTGCCCTTCCCTTTCCCCACCAAAAAAGGTCAAGTTTGTGTTAGCGGGAACCTTTCTGTCTGTTCCCATACCACATACAATCGATACTTTTTTTTTTGATACATATTTCTGAATGAATAACTCAGTGGGGCAAAGAGAGGCCCTCTCCTTCATTCCTAATCATGTTGGAAACACCTAAGGGAATGATGCCACGGACAGCAGGGGGCTGGCTGGGTTTCTCCCTCCCTGCTCTTGTCTGTCAGACGGCACTTGCAAAATGACTTCAGTTTATCGTCCTTCCAGGTCATCTGAATCAATGTGAATAAAACACATGATTCTGAAAAGATTACTAATCTCTTGTGACTCTATTTAAAAGCAAAGCAAATCTATACTCTGCTCATCTCCAGCAGAAATAACAATGTTTCCAGAGCCCCTAACCAGGTTTCTTCTTTGGAACATTTGTCTAAATGAAAAACAGCTCCTTTGCTCTTGAAAAAAAAAATCCAATATATAAACTTCCCTTGTATATTGATTTCTATCTGGATTTATCTCCAGATAATTTTCTTTATATTTGTACTCTAAAATAGAGAAAGTTCTGCTTATCAGTTAGGGCAAAGTGGCATAGCACATTCCACACCTGCTGGGTGAGGCAGAGGACTGAATAGCTAGCTGCAGGACAGGCCCACCGAGCACCCCCACACGGACTAGGGTATCATGGCAGGAATTCACTTTTTTCTTTTTTGAAACAAAAATCTCACTGTCAACTTGGCTAAAGTGCAATTGTGTCATCAAGGCTCACAGCAACCTTAAACTCCTGGGCTCCAGGGATCCTTCTGCCTCCGCCATCTGAGTAGAGAGGGTTAAATTCCCATTACTGGGCAAGAGTGGTTATGGTGACCTTGTATATTTTCACATTTACCCTTGTAATTCCCCTGCTCCTTCCTTATTTTGGCTTATTTAAAATTGTGGCCTCCTCTTAAAGTGGAGGATTGTATTCAATCCTTGCATCATTGTATTTCATGAAGTGGGAGGTGGTCTGGAGGCAGAACCCTGAGCCCAGAGGAGCATAGAGAAGAGGGGAGAAGGATGGGGTTGATGGGGTCTCGCTAGGCGCTGAGGCTGGCCTTGAATTCCTAGGCTCAAGCAATCCTCCTGTCTTAGCCTCCCGAGCAACTGGGACTATAGGTTGGCACCAAGGTGCCTGGCTTTGCAACACCATTTGCATTATTTGTTCATATCTGACAACTAAAACAAACATACCATCTTAGAGAAGAGGCTCCAGTATGGGAATAGTGGAAACAACCTGACCTCCTGCAGGAATTTTTGGTTTTCAGCACTTCCAAATAACCCTATTTCAGTAATCACTGTGGATTCCACTCAGGTGTCTTAGATCAGGGATCAGTGAATTCTGACCCCAAAACAGCTCTGTGACTGTTTTGTAAATGAAGGGGCCCTGGAACCTACGTTCACCTGGAACCTACCCATTCACCTAGGCCTACACTGCAGCAGCTTCGGTGCTACAACCACACAGCTGAGTAGATGCAGAGACTCCGTGGGCCCCAGAGCCTCAAATACTTAATATTCGGCCTTTCACAGAGAAGGTTCACCAACTCCTGCTCTAGAAGATGACCCCATTCAGGGCTGAGACACAAAAACTTTAGGCTCCTTGTTAAAAGTTCAGTTTTCAAGGTTAACAGTAGAGTGTAAACCAAGCGTGGGGCCCTGTGACTGGCTGGGACGTTGGACTGATTCTTGCCCCGGTGGCAAACTCCAGACCTGCTAGAAACTACTCCATCAAGATGCAGGAATAAGAGCTTTTCCTTAGAACCAAAAAATCTTTTGCTCAACTGAAATCTTACTTGGATGCCCCCACGTGAAACAGCATACCCTAGGTCTCCCACCCAGCCATTGTATTTCAAAAAGGTCATTAGCAGCCTGTGACTCTTATAGAACGTTTTAAGGAAGGGATTGGATAAAAAA
This sequence comes from Perodicticus potto, assembly GCA_963574655.1. Classification (NCBI taxonomy): domain Eukaryota; kingdom Metazoa; phylum Chordata; class Mammalia; order Primates; family Lorisidae; genus Perodicticus; species Perodicticus potto. The sequence continues at coordinate 19,230 of CAUYRH010117802.1, forward strand.
AAAAAAAAAGCACATCAGAATCCTCAAAAACAGCATTTTCAGGTAACTTGGGAAAAAGACATATGCTTTGCCGTGACAGAATCAGGCCAACATGGCCCCAACTGTCAACTGTGCTCACGGCTGCAGCTTTTCCTCTATGATAATTATTTTAACTGTCATAATTTATTCATCCCCAGACAAGCTTACATGTTGTAGGGTAACAAGTCCAGTCTTCCAGATCAGAAAGGCTGGCAGCCCCAGTCACTTCTGTCCCTTTCTGTCTGCTCAAAATACTGACTGCAGAAGGAATATTTTGAGGGTATTTATATATATATATATTATTATTATTATTATTTTTTTTTTTTGCAAAACCAAACTAAAGTTGATTTTTAAATCAAACGTCTCTGACAAAGATGCCATAAGCTTTCAAGTTCACAATTGTGTAGCTAGAAGGAAGGGGCAGAAAATCCTATCAGAAATTAAATGTTTTTCTACTTTAGAGACATACAGAAATGGCTTTTCTAACTCCCAAAATGTTCAATGAATTTCCTATGAAGTTGTAAAGACATTAGTCGACTCTCTCTGATTTGAAATACACACAGAGCAAGTTCTATTTACAAGAGATTACCTGTTATGAGAACTACAGAAGAAGCTACATGTGAAATAAACAACTTCAAACACAATTTTTTCTTATAAAGCTGGGAGCAAAGGTAGAATAATCCCATACACATTAAGGCTTAAACCTGTCCTCTTACTTTGGTCCTTTATTCTTACACCAGAACAAATAAAGATGCTTAACAATCTGATAACCAGTTAAAAAGAACAGTCAGGGCATCATAGGGTAAAAATGTCTTGGCAAAAGGATTAAACACGTAAGACTCCACTGGACATGTTTGTTCATCCACACTTTGGAATAAAAATTAGGTCAAGGTCTTGACACAACACCAATTTAAAGGAGTCCCTCCACTACTTAATAACTTACTTCCTAAACAGTTATGATTTCTATCTGATGCGAATGTGTCTTTCCAACAGAAATCAACAAGTCTAAGAATCCAGGTGTGGCCCTAGGGCATTCCCCTTCCTGCGTCTTCTACCGTCTTCCACCGTCAACCCTGCCAGTGCAACCTCTAACATCTCCCTGACCCGCCTCTGCTCTCTGTGCCCTCCACCATGTTGCTGATCTCTCCTGGACCAGGGCTGGCCACCTGGTCCCTCTGCTTCCATTCCTGCCCCAGTGTCCATCCCCTTAAGAGTATTCTCTGAGATCTTTCTTTATGAAATAAACGAAATCACAGCATTCCCCTGGTTACCACTCTTCAAAGGCATCTCCTTGTGACTTTCAACTATCACCTGCAAACCTTGTCTGATCTTGTTGCCACCATTCCGGACTGCTGGCCTCCTCGCTCCCAGCTCCGGCCACACTGGCTTCCCCTCACACCCTGAACCTGCTGAGTGCCCCTCTTCCTCAGAACTTCCTCCTCTTCCCAGGTGGCTGGCTTCTTCTCTGCCTTCAAGCCCACAGGGAATGGGCTTATGTCCTTATGTTGGACTGCCTCCTGATTGATAGAGGAACCTTAAGCTACTTGCAGTTGCCTCATACTGTTGGTCATTTTCAAGGCACTCAGCACCATCTCTATCATCTGCTGCCTCGGCTGTTCCTTTGGGTATTTTCTGCCTCTCTGGATGGGGACCTTGCCTGTCTCATTCCCTCATGGACCTCACAAAGTGCCTGGCACATAGCAGATACTCCACATCCACTGAAAAACATATGCCACCTATAGATTATATGTATTAAGCATATCTGATGGTAACAATTACACCCCTAAAAACAGATGATGAAGTAGTTTCATCTACGTTCATTCATCTGCCCATTCAACAATAAAGCTTTCCTGGAGAACCCTATGCCACGTCTGATGCTAGAGCCCAAGGAATCTAAAGGTCTAAAACATCTCAAAAATGTTACATTCTGTGTTGATATAGGTGCTGAAAAAGAGTAAGTTACACTATTATTTAGTACATTTCTATGTGATCCTAGGGATTTGTGGGAAACCCAGATGAGTAAGAAGTTATGCACCATCAGTCCACTCCCCCAAACCCGTGAGAAGTATACGGAGAGTAAATGGGGGTTTTCCAACTACATTCCAGGCTCCTTAACTGGTTAAGTTCTCTCTCCACACTCAGGATACAGGACGGATGTAAAGCTTTGCTCAGTCAGTGGTACAGAATAAAATTAGTTTCCTTGAGGGCTGTTCAAGATGAAAGCTGTCAAGGTGAGACTAGTGGGTATGGACTAAGAGTTTCTGTAACACACTGGAACTGCCAACACTCAACCTCTTTGAACTCAGCCCTGGCCCTCCTTGCAGCAGACCCCTTGACAAGGTAACCGTGATCAAGATAAGTCTAGGAGGACGGACTCCAGTGCCAAACAACCCACTGGTGACTAATACCTGCACTCCTGGGGAGGGGATGACCAGACCCTACCCGCCCCCTTGCACCCACAGCAAGGGTGACCTCCAGAGCAGCCCCCAGCAGCCTCCTGTCTCCCTCAGTGTCTACACTGCTTCCCAGGTAGGCCCAGCTCAGAGGCCTGACGGGGGTTCAGGCCAGCACAGTGTGAGCACCAAGAAAGCAGGGAGGTACCTGCCGTGTTTACCATCAGTGCCAACACTTAGGACATAGCAGGTATTTAACAAGTACTTGGTAAATAACTCATCCCCACTACTGAAAAGCTAGAGCGAACTCCCCCCCAAAAGTGCCACTGGCCAGAAGACTGGAGTTCTCACCACTGAGCTAAGGACCATGGCACTTCTCTGGTGAGACTGGCTGATGCTTTGTGGAAAGTCTTTCCTCCATTAAGTGCTTAATTCACATTCCATTTTGGACAACACAGGCATTGATAACTTGCACATAATTATAGTCAAAATCTACAAATGTGGATTTAAGACTTTTTCTCACGACACATTCAGCTCCTAACTTCTCAAGAGAAGCTTCAGGACACTTAATAATTCCTTTCTGAAAGTCACTGACTAAAGGGAGTAGCCAAATCCTTAACTTTAGGGAGACACGTATATACCACAACAGTGCCAGAGGCTGGAGGGACTCAGTGGTCTAAGAACCCCTCCCCCCACCAAGAAAAACATTGTGAGCAGAGCAGTCAACCCCCACCCCAGCGATGTAAGTCGAAGCCAGCCTGCAGCTGCAGAGTATAGAAAGAAAGAAAAAGACTAATGGGGTTCCTCCTTCCCCCCTCCTTTTCCCACCCCAGGCAGTAATGAAGATTCACAGCTACACATTAATTACGAATCCAGAAACCTGCCTGGTTACAATATTGGTACAGGGAAACATAATAAATGGGAAAGGCACAGATTCCCCGAGTCGAATCGAGTGTTGCCAGCAATATTTAAATTACCACGTTTTTCTTTTCAAAAACACTACCACTTTTTCAGTGCCAAGAAGAAACACGCAGTAAGTTGGCCACTCTTCCACCTTTTGGGAATCTGAGACATTTTCTCACATGCAAGTCACACCAATATTCTAAACCATGTCACTAAAATTATTCTACACCAAAGAAAATTGCTTTTAATCCAAGTATTGGATTACCACACACCCCGCAGTATTTTTCACTCCCAGGGTAGGCAAGAGAGCAACGCGGGTTCACCAGGGTGCACGCGAGATGAACGCGCTCGTTTATTCAATCAGTAACACTGGCCACGACAGAAACGCCCGTGCAGACCATCGGCGTCCAGCACAGACAGACACCCTCTCCCCGCAAGACCCCACTTCACGCAACCAACCCTCACTCTTCCCTCGGAGAGGCAGAAAGACCCCTCTTTTTAGCCCTTGCAGCCGCCCACAACCCGGCATCTCGCTAAGCGCCGGCTCAGAGGAGGGAGGGAGCAGCCTTTGTCCCGCGCGTCTCTGTCCCCGCCAGCGAGCTCGGGCTCCAGCTCGCTATCCCTAAACGCACCTGCGGACAAAAGCGCGACCCCCGCCCATCAACTTCCCCACCTTTGTCCTGCAGTCGGTCTGCTGGGGCTGCGCACGGATGCCGCCCCCAGCTAGCGGGCGCCGTCACTCAAAGCTGCACCCCGGGTCCCTCCGGTCTCAACTTGAAGCGAGTGGCGCCCGCGCGCTGCCCGCTGCCCATTGGCTGCTGCGGAGGCGCGAGCCCCGCCCCGCCCCGCCCCGCCCCGCCAGATGCCCCTGGCAGGTGCCTCCGGCAGGTGCTCGCAGCTGCTGGGGCTGAACCCTCAGGGAGCAAAGCGGATCCCCGCACCCCTAAACACACACCCCAGTTTTGGACTCTCAGGACCCAGAAAGCTCATTTTAACACCACTGAACCGCTTTAGAAAGTGGAGGCTCCAGGCCCGGGTTCATGGTTTCTAGTAAGACCTTGTCACTTGCGGGATGGCGCAGCGTGATTTCTGCAACCCACAGCCATAAAGTCTGTGGAGCGACACAAGCCGGAAATCGCAATAATCGGATTTCAAGAGGCAGCAAATTATTAAGTGAGCTGGAAGGTGTTTTCTACAGGCTGCCCGCCTATTGACACAAAGCCCTTCCTGTAGCTCGCCCCTGCAGCTCTTCCCCACGCCTGGCCTCTCCTCTCCGAAGGCAGTTTTTGTTCACAGAGGACTTGAAACCCAGATCACACTGGCACCTCCAATATTGTCCTTTCTAGCTGAAGGCCACTCCCCTGAATACAGGAAGCAGAGAATGTCCAGTTGGCTAAGTGACAGCATTTTAAATAAGAGTGTTGACTAGTCAAAATAAAGAGTTTTAAAGGAAAATTCAAGGTCTCTTCCAGGCTACACTCTGTGGTGCGCTGAAAGTACTTCCTCTTTCCTTAATTGTTTCTGGGCAAGAATAAGTTATTTGACCAATTAATAAAGTGAAATAGTAAGAGGATATTAGCCATGTTTTCTGCTAATTCAAAGTACTGTATAGTATGCTTTAAAAAAAAAAACAGAAAGGAACAGAAAATACACATGGAAAATCGAGTTGTATGTAACGAGGAGGCCTTGTCTGTGCTTGTAAAATACACAAGTGCACAGGAGACTCCTTTTAATTTTCATGTTTTCAAAAGAGGCCTCATTCAACATTTCTTAAGCCCCTCCTAAGTGCCAGGCTCTGTGCTGACAATTTTGTGTTTGTCTTTTCTGCTCAACCATTGTTTTTCTAGGGAGGGCAGCATTTGTGTCGTGGTGTATCTGAGTCTAGGACCAGTGACATTGCAGTTACTGAGAACAGTGATGTACAGAGAACTGCTCTGAACCACAACTGTTCGGAACACAAGCCTCGCCTGGAAGTGGGGCTTGAAGAGGCTTGGGGTTCAGCAGTCAGAAGAGACATCACCAAGCTCAGAGACTTGAAACGATTTCCCAGGATTCCTTGTGTCACCCCTTCAAAGGCTGCCTCTCCCTCCTGAAGTGTAATTGTGATAAGTTTGGTTATCTGATTCTCTGCGGGTGGCAGGGAGGAAGCAACAAATCAGAAGGCTGCCAGATGCCCACAGGGTGACAGCACAGTGTGACAGCTGAGGGTCTGCTGGCAGGAAGCACGCCTGACTAGTCCTGCCAACTCCCCTCTCATGGCACCAGCCATCGTGTTCTCTCACAGGACAACTGCAGTAGTTTTTTAACAGTCTCCACTCTTGTCCTCAGCAAGCTATTCTCACAGTAGCCACACACATTGTGTTCTTCCCCCCAAAAAACCACACACACCCAAATATGGGCATCCATGATCCTGCTGTGAAACCATACAATGGCTTCCCATCACATGGAGATAAAGTCCACAATCGCTTTCAGGGTCTCCCAGCCCAGCTGGGATCTGGTTCTGGCACCTCTCTCCAGTGTTGCAACCACGTTCCCTCTGCTTTGTCTCTGCTCCAGCTTCATCATCATGTTTCCAGAACATGCCCAGCCACTTCGCATCTCAGAGTCTTTGCACTGATGATTCCCTGCTCCTGAAATGCTCTTGCCTGCACTGCCCACCTGGCTAATCCCGCTCGTCTTTTAGGTCTCAGTTTAAAACAGTGGTTCTCAACCTTCCTAATGCGCGACCCTTTAATATAATTCTTCATGTTGTGGTGACCCCCAACCATAAAATTATTTTCATACAACTGTATTTGTATGGGGTGTATGTGATGGTTTTAGATGAAACCCTGTGAAAGGGTTGTTCCCTCCCAAAGGGGTCGCGGCCCACAGGTTGAGAACCGCTGGTCTAAAAGATCCTAAAGTTATTCCTTTGGAATAACTTCCTGACCGGCAGCAGCCTCCCTTACCACAACCCTTGTGGCAGTCTGGCATTATGTGTTTGGATAATCATCTATTTGTTATTCACCCCCCTCACTTTATGGTGAGCTCTATAAACAATCAGAGTCTGGATTTGTTCCTGTACATAAAGAATTTAACCTTGGATAAAGAGGTCTGGTGTCTGCCCTGGGCTTCTGGGAGGTCATCTCTAAGACCCTGGGACGTCAAGCCTGATACCAGGGTTTCTATTTGCCAAGGGGCCTCAGGTCACACGAGAGGGTCTTACGAGGTAATTAAGGGTGGGGGATTCGGGTCCTGCACTATGAGCTCCAGCTCTGGGGGGCCTGGAGCCTGAGAGCCCTGGCCCAGTCAAGCATGCCTAGGTGATAGAGGCCCAGTAAAAATTCCAGACACCAAAGCTTGGGTGTCTGGGCTTCTCTGTGCTACTGTTACACTGCAATACTTGGAAGTTATACTGTCCATGTCACCCGGGACAGAGGACAACTGGGGGCTCCACGCTGCGCCTTTCCTCTGCTGTGCACATCTTCCCTTGCCTACTTTTAATCTGACCCCTTTACCTGTAACAGACCATAACCAGGCACACGGCAGCATTCAGTGGGCTGTGTGACACCTTCTAGCAAACTGTCAAACCCAAGCTGGTCCGTGGACTGTTCTCTGACTTCCCACTTCCTTCTTGTGGTTTTGGCAGCGAACATATTTCCTGACAATAACTGCTTCTACATGCATTAGAATGATCTAATTTAATACTTTCTCTTTAGGTATTTTTTTTTTTAAGAGACAGAGTCTCACTTTGTTACCCCTGGTAGAGTGTTGTGGTATCACAGCTCACAGCAACCTCCAACTCCTGGGCTTAGGCGATTCTCTTGCCTCAGCACCCCAAGTAGCGCGGACTACAGGCGCCCACCACAATGCCTGGCTATTTTTTTTTTTTTTTGGCCGGGGCTGGGTTTGAACCCGCCACCTCTGGCATACGGGACCAGTGCCCTACTCCTATGAGCCACAGGTGCCGCCCTGGCTATTTTTTTTTTGTGGCAGTTTGGCCGGGGCCAGTTTTGAACCTGCCACCTTCAGTATATGGGGCTGGCGCCCTACCCACTTAGCCACAGGCGCTGCCCTCTTTAGGTATTTTTACAATGACCATGTAACACCTTTACAATTTAAAGGACAAATTTCCATTTTGCGAGCTCCTATTTAAGAGTGTGTGTCTAGCTTGAATGTCATCTCGTCCATGAAGCCTTTCCCCGCTGGCATCCTCGCCTTTGTGTTCCCTGGTCCATCACTCTGCTTTCACAGCAGTCGGTGGTGTGTAGACATTTGCTCTTCTGGAGGGCCTGTATTAGCCTGAGTCCCTAGCACTGGGCGTGGTGCTCACACAGAACAGGCACGCAAAAGGTATCTGTAGAACGAAGGCAATGTTAAAAAGTAGCTTTTGTTTATAGAGAGATAGATTCAATTATATGTGAAATTCTGGTATGTATTACAGCTCATTCTCTGATAAATAAGATCGCTGTTACCGTAGTAACTGAGTATTATAAAGGTGCTCTATTTTCTTTTTTTCTTTCTAAAAATAAAAACATTCCTCCAATTATATGCTTTAAAAATCTGACATGCTTTAAATACAAATATGAAAGCAGATCACCAAAATTTTAAAAGGCATTTGACTTCCTAATTAGAATGAAATATTACAGTATATTTACATAATACATAAAGAAAAAAACCTAACAAGTCCAACCACTAATCTTCCTCTCCTTCATACAAACCTAATTGAAAATTCAAAAAGCGTGCCGATAACCTACGATGTCCCCAAGTAGCACAGAAAAATCAATTTTATCTCCTTCGGACCGGCATTTAAATGGATAATAACTGATATAAAGTGCAACAGCCATAATCCAATTTCAGTGTGTTTGATTAGATGAGTCTAAACATTAAACAAGAAAGTCACGGGACTGTCATAACAATGTGCACACTGTTACCTCATTATAGAAAAAAAGTACTGCAATTTGCTCCTAGAAAACATGCCACTAGAAAATATATAAATATGAATTTGAACTATTCTTTTTTTTTTGAGACAGAGCCTCAAGCTGTCACCCTGGATAGAGTGCTGTGGCATCACAGCTCACAGCAACCTCCAGTTCCTGGGCTCAAGCGAGTCTCTTGCCTCCGCCTCCCAAGTAGCTGGGACTACAGGCACCCACCACAATGCCTGGCCAT
>CAUYRH010117807.1:0-11551 GCA_963574655.1 Perodicticus potto
TGGGCGCCTGTAGTCCCAGCTGCTTGGGAGGCGGAGGCAGGAGACTTGCTTGAGCCCAGGAATTGGAGGTTGCTGTGAGCTGTGATGCTACGGCACTCTATCCAGGGTGACAGCTTGAGGCTCTGTCTCAAAAAAAAAAAAGAAGTATTAAAAAGCAAAGAATATGGCTCGGCGCCTGTGGCTCAATGGTCTAAGGTGCCAGCCACGTACACCTGAGCTGGCGGGTTCGAATCCAGCCCCAGCCTGCCAAACAACAATGACGGCTGCAACCGAAAAATGGCTGGGCGTTGTGGCGGGCGCCTGTAGTCCCAGCTACTTGGGAGGCGGAAGCAGGAGACTTGCTTGAGCCCAGGAATTGGAGGTTGCTGTGAGCTGTGATGCTACAGCACTCTATCCAGGGTGACAGCTTGAGGCTCTGTCTCAAAAAAAAAAAAAAAAAGCAAAGAATAGGAAAAAAAATATCGCAGGCCAATACTACCTAAAAGGAAGCTAGAGTAGACATCTTAGTATCAGGAAAAATAGACTTTAACACATAAAGTATTACTACGGATAAAGAGAGTCGTGTCATAATAATAAAATATTCAATTCACCAGGGATGGACAACAATTTGAAACTACTCTGTACTTAATATCAAAAATTGGGCAGCGCCTGTGGCTCAGTGGGTAGGGCACCTGCCCCATACACTGAGGGTGGCATGTTCAAACCCGGGCCCTGGCCAAACTGCAACAAAAAATAGCCGGGCGTTGTGGCAGGCGGCTGTAGTCCCAGCTACTCGGGAGGCTGAGGCAGAGGATCGCCTAAACCCAAGAGCAGGAAGTTGCTGTGAGCTATGATGCCTTGGTACTCTACCAAGGGTGACAAAGTGAGTCTCTGTTTCAAAAAACAAATAACTAAATAAAAATTAAGACATATGAAGATATTGACAAATCTATAAGGAGAAATTGAGAAGGCCCCTATGGTGAAGGAATAAATTGGTTCTTAAACTGCAGTATTCCTTGGAATCTCACGATGCACGTGTTAAGCAGATTGCTGGGCACAACTTCAGAGCTTCTGATTCAGTAGGTTTAGGGTAGTGTCTGAGAATGTTCACTTCCAACAAGTTCTTAGTTGCTGCTGCTGATGTTTCTGATTCAGGAATTACACTTTGAGAACCACTGCTTTAACAAATGTTTCAATAATTGATAGACCAAATATACAAAAAAAGAAAATCAATAGGAGATGAATTTTGATCTAATTCACATATTAAAACATTGAGAATACCCTTTCTTTAAACATAAATGAAACATTTATCAAAACTGATCGTGTATTGGCTCAGCGCCAGTAGTACAGCGGTTATGGCGCCGGCCACATACACCGAGGCTGGAGGGTTTGAGCCCAGCCGGGGCCTGCCAAATAACAATAACCGCAACAAAAAATAGCAGGGCATTGTGGCAGGCGCCTATAGTCCCAGCTACTCGGAGGCTGAGGCAAGAGAATCACTTAAGCCCCAGAGTTTGAGGTTGCTGTGTCCTGTGACGCCATGGCACTCTCCCAAGGGCGGCATAGTGAGACTCTGTCTCAAAAAAAAAAAAAAATTCATCATGTACTAGGTCTTAAAACTTGTCTCAACAATTTGAAAGTATTGGTATCATGGACTACATTATCATGCAGTTGAGTTAGAAATTAGTTTCAGAAATATAACTAAGGCTTGGTGCCTGTGGCTCAAGTGGCTAAGGAGCCAGCCACATACACCTGAGCTGGCGGGTTCGAATCCAGCCTGGGCCCACCAAACAACAATGATGGCCGCAACCAAAACATAGCCGGGTGTTGTGGTGGGTGCCTGTGGTCCCAGCTACTTGGGAGGCAGAGGCAGGAGACTCGCTTGAGCCCAGGAGTAGGAGGTTGCTGTGAGCTGAGATGCCACGGCACCCTATCCAGGGTGACAGCTTGAGGCTCTGTCTCAAAAAAAATGAAAAAGCAAGATAAACCCAAATAATGCAGAAGGAAGAAGATAATATAGATTGGGACAAAAATTAATGAAATAGAAAATAAATACAAAATAGAGAGGAATAAAAAGGTTTTCCCAGAAGAGGGAATCCCTGAGCTGAGTGTTGAAGGATAACAAAACTTTAGTTAGTCTAAAAAGTCGATGAGGGCGTTTGTAGACACAGGGAAAGCAATGTGCAAAATGGCTCCAAGTCACTTGGTCTGGCTGGGGTGACGGTTGCTGTGAGGAGGTCTAGGAGAGTGAAAAAAGAAAAACGCAATGAGAAAGACACTGAGCTGAATACACTAAACCTTGTACGAGATGTGTGTGAAAAGGTAAAATCTTTTGGGGGCCACTTTATTGTTTAGCTTTTTTTTTTTTTTTTGAGACAGAGCCTCAAGCTGTCACCCTGGATAGAGTGCTGTGGCATCACAGCTCACAGCAACCTCCAATTCCTGGGCTCAAGTGAGTCTCCTGCCTCCGCCTTCCAAGTAGCTGGGACCACAGGCACCCACCACAATCGATGCCCGGCCATTTTTCTTTGGTTGCAGCCGTCATTGTTGTTTGACCGGCCCAGGCTGGATTCGAACCCACCAGCTCAGGTGTACATGGCTGGCGCCTTAGCCCGTTGAGCCACTGGTGCTGAGCCAGCTTTTTTTTCTTTTTGACAAAGTCTCAGTCTGGCCTGACTTGCAGTACCATGGCCTCAGCAACCTCAAACTCCTGATCTCAAATAGTCCTACTGCCTCAGCCTCCCGAGTAACTGGAACTATACGCTACTGTCGCCCAGATCATTTTTCTCTTTTAGTAGAGGTAGGGTTTTGCTTTTGCTCAGGACGGTCTTGCCCTCCCTCCTTTTTGTCTCCTTTTTGTCTCCGTATCCCCTGCCCCCCGACCTCAAGCGAGCCTCCCGCCTTGGCCTCCGGGACAGCCACCATGCTTGGCTCCTGTTTAACTTCTTTTGCTGAACTTTAATGTGATTATCAAGGCGCTTATGGGGCTGCCCTCCATAGATGGGCAGGAAGGAAATTCTTTGGGGGCAGGGAAACACTAAATAAGTAATCAAATAAATGAGCAAGATAATGTCAGATAATTTCTGTATTAGTTTGCTGGGGTTGCCATAACAAGGTACAACAGATTGGGTGGCTTAAACAAATTTGTTTAAGACTAGAAATCTGAAATCAAGATGTTGGCACGGTTTGTTTCTTTGGAAGCCTCCCTCCTTGGCTCATGCATGGCCATTTTTCCTCTGTGTCGTCTTCACGTGGCCTTCCCTCCGTAACTGTGTCCACATTTCCTCTTGCCATAGGACACTGCCATATTGCCTTAGGGCCCAGCCTAAGAGCCTCATTTTAACTTAATCACCCTTCAAACACCTTGTCACATTCCGAGGTACTACTATAGGTAAGGACTTCAACATACGAATTTTGATGGGACACAATTCAGCCCATTATACTCTGCCATCTGTCCAGTCCCCTCCGAATTCATGTCCTTTCAGCTGCAAAATACATCCATGCCTCCTAACAGCCCCTGAAGTCTAAACCCGTTACAGCATCAACTCTGTACAACATCTCGCCTAAATTTCACCTAAATCAGGTGTGGGTGAGATTCATATGAGAGATATGATTCATGCTGAGGCAACAAAGTCCTCTCCAGCTGTGAATCTATAAAACCAAACAAGTTATCCACTTCACAAATACAGTGGTGGGACTGGCATACTATAGACTTTGCTATTCCAAAAGAAATCAGAAAGGAGAGGAATACAGGTCTCAAGCAAGTCTGAAACACAGCAGGGCAAATTCCATTAGATTTTAAAGATCAAAACCATTCCCCTTAGGCCAGGAACAGTAGCTCATATCTGTAATCCTAGCACTTTGTGAGACTGAGGCAGGAGGACCGCTTCAGGCTAAAAGTTCAAGAACAGCCTGGGCAACATAGCAAGACCCTGTCTCAAGTGTGATCATCTGCACCAGTAGTCCCAGTTACTCCAAAGGCTAAGGCTGGAGGATGGAAAAAAAAGGGAGGCTGGGTGCCCTGTCTCACACTTGTAATCTTAGCTCTCTGAGAGTCCAAGTGGGTGAATTGCTTGAGCTCAGGCGTTCAAGACCAGTCTGAGCAAGAGCGAGACTCCATCTCTACTGAAGGTATAGCCAGATGTTGTGGTGGGCACCTGAAGTCCCAGCTACTCAGGAGACTGAGGCCACGTGATCACTTACACACAAGAGTTTGAGGTTGCTGTGAGCTATGACACCATAGCACTTTACCCAGGGCAACAAAGTGAGATTCTGTGTCAAGAAAAGAAAAAGAAAGAAAACAGTAAAAAAAGAATAATACTCCTTGGCTTAATGCTCCATCTTCTAGGCCCTCAGTCCTGGTTGACTTCAACATATACATTTTAGGAGAGGCAGACATCATTCAGCCCATAATAATTCCTATGTTGTGGCCGGGCGCAGTGCTCACACCTGTAATCCCAGTACTCTGGGAGGCTGAGGTGAGTGGATTGCTTTAGCTCACAGGTTTGAGACCAGCCTGAGCCAGAGCAAGACCCTATCTCTAAAAAGCAAAAAACAAAAAACCAGCCAGGTGTTGTGGTGGGCGCCTGTAGTCTCAGCTACTCAGGAGGCTGAGGCAAGAGAATTGCTTGAGCCCAAGAGTTTGAGGTTGCTGTGAGCTATGATGCCACAGCACTCTACTGAGGGCGGCAAAGACTCTGTCTACTCCTCAAAAAAATTCCTATGTTGTAAATGCAACCAATCAATTTGACTTGGAGACAATGGAGACAATAGATTAATTTGGGTCAGGGATGTTTCCTCTGAAGAGATGGCACTGGACCTGGGACTATGCTCAGATCTGGAGGCAGATTATTCCAGGCAGAGGAAATGATGCACCTCCCTCCCCCTCAACTCCTTACGCAAAAAGGGAAGTCAATGGTGGAGGTAGAGTCTTGCAACACCCCCTTATGAATAAATAGCTGTTACTAAAATCATACATTCATCAGAGCCCCACAGAAAGGTTAAAGTCTCAGACATCCACAAGGACTGCTCCCACAGATCATTCTCGAGGACATTCCTTGTGGACCTCCCATAGCAAGGTCATGCAAGGTGTGACTTTGGGCCTACAGGGGCTAAGTCTAGTTTTGAAAACTAAAGTCTGTTGGATTCCACACTAATAATGTTGATTGTGAGTTTATCTTCCCAGGTGCAAAACAGAGACAAGGCAAGGTTAAACATTCTTCCACCCACCAAGGATATCCTTACAATTGATGCTTCCTTTATTTCCTTGTAACATTTGCCTTGCATAAAATACATATTTTCAAGGTCTCACAAAAATGTACATTTGTCTCACTGTCTACCTTTTTCCTTTTTGTATGCCCTACCCCCTTTAAATACTGAGCTCTCAAATTCCACTTTGGACAGTCACAGATTGGTTGTGGTTTGTGTTTTTCCTGGGCATGTCCTCAAACTTTGGCTTAATAAACCACCATTGATTGAGATCTTTGCCTCAGTCACTTATTTGGGGCTATAATTTCTTAGCTTGAGAAGTGACAGACTGAAATGCTATATACTGGGATGGGAGTAAGAGGGGAAAGAACAAGAAAGGGGGAAACAGAAAGAATTTTGTTTGGGCTGTGTTTGAGATACCTTAGATTTCCTAGTGAAAATGTCAAGTAATGGCTCAGCGCCTGTGGCTCAAGTGGCTAAGGCACCAGCCACATACACCTGAGCTGGTGGGTTCGAATCCAGCCCGGGCCCGCCAAACAACAATGATGGCCACAATCAAAAAAGAGCCGGGCGTTGTGGTAGGCACCTGTAGTCCCAGCTACAGGCAAAGGCAGGAGACTAGCTTGTGCCCAGGAGTTGGAGGTTGCTGTGAGCTGTGCTGCCAGAGTACTCTACCTAGGGCGATGGCTTGAGGCTCTGTCTCAAAAAAAAAAAAAGAAAATGTCAAGTAAGCAGTGATATATAAATGTGAATCTGGAGCTCCGAGGAGTTAAATTTGGGAGTTATCAGCCTGTGGTTGTTATTTAAAACCATTGGTTAGATAAGGGGCAGTTATGGTTAATTTTGTAACAAAATTTTATCCCCCCTCTTTTTTTGTAAATTTGGGGACAAATTGTCCCTCCCCCCCTTTTTTTTCCTTTGAGACAGAGTCTTACTCTGTTGCCCTGAGCATCCCTCTATTTTTTGATTTTCTTTTCTTTTTTTTTATTTTTTATTATTTATTTATTTATTTATTTTTCAATAGAAAAGTATCCCCCCTTTATCCCCCTCGGTAGAGTGCCGTAGTGTCACACAGCTCACAGCAACCTCCAACTCCTGGGCTTAGGCGATTCTCTTGCCTCAGCCTCCCAAGTAGCTAGGACTACAGGCACCTGCCAAAATGCCCTGCTATTTTTTTGTTGCAGTTTGACCGGGCTGGGTTTGAACCTATCACCTTCAGTATATGGAGCCGGCACCCTACCCACTGAGCAACAGGCACTGCCCATCTTTTTTATTTTTTAAAGAGACAGAATATCCCTGTTTCCCAGGCTGGAGTGCAGTGGCATGATCACAACTCACTGTATCCTTAAATTCCTGCACTTGCAAGGCATGGTGGTTTATGCCTGTAATTCCAGCACTCTGGGGGGCCAAGGCAGAAGGACCCCTTGGGCTCAGGAGTTGAAGAACAGCCTGAAGAAGACCAAGACCCTGTCTCTACTAAAAATAGAAAAATTAGGGCGGCGCCTGTGGCTCAGTGGGTAGGGCGCTTGCCCCATATAGTAAGGGTGGCAGGTTCAAACCCAGCCCTGGCCAAACTGCAACAACAACAATAAAAATAGCTAGGGGTTGGCTGGGCGCCTGTGGCTCAATGGGCTAAGGCGCCAGCCACATACCCCCCTGAGCTGGCGGGTTCGAATCCAGCCGGGGCCGCCAAACAACAATTACGGCTGCAACCAAAAAATGGCTGGGTATTGTGGCGGGCACCTGTAGTCCCAGCTACTTGGGAGGCAGAGGCAGGAGACTTGCTTGAGCCCAGGAATTAGAACTTGCTGTGAGCTGTGATGTCAAGACACTCTATCCAGGGTGACAGCTTGAGGCTCTGTCTCAAAAAATAAAAGGGGCCTTGGTGTGTGCCACACCTTTTGGGGGCAAACTCGATTGTAAGAGGGACTTTACCCAACAAATGCAACTAGTGTAACATGGTTTCTTGTACCCTCAATGAATCCCCAACAATTAAAAAAAAAAAAAAATAGCCAGGTGTTGTGGCGGGCTCCTGTAGTCCCAGCTACTCAGGAGGCTGAGGCAAAAGAATTGCCTAAGCCCAAGAGTTGGATGTTGCTGTGAGCTGTGATGCCACGGCACTCTACCGAGGGTGATAAAGTGAAACTATGTCCCTTTAAAAAAAAATAAAAAGTTAAACAAACAAACAAAAAAATAGCTGGGCGTTGTGGCGGGCTCCTGTAGTCCCAGCTACTTGGGAGGCTGAGGCAGGAGAATTGCTTGAGACCTAGAGTTGAGGCTGCTGTGAGATATGATGCCACAGCACTCTAGCCTGAACTGAGAGCTCATGTGTTGAAAATAAGAAGGAGTCATTCAGACTAGGGCCAACATGATATGCCGGTCTGGTCAGTTTAAATGCTGTGTGACCTTCACCTCATGTCTTCCATCCTTGTAGTTTTATAAATTTAGCTTTAACCTAAAAGTATATATCTTGAGTAGTTTAGAGAGTGCAATTGGTTTAGGAGATTAACTTTTGAAGTAGAAATGTTGTCTGGGGTCATAGGTTATGCTGATTATTGTTTATTATGAGTCATGGGTTATGCTGAATTTTTTCTCTTTTTTTGAGACAGAGTCTCACTTGTTGCCCTCAGTAGAGAACTATGGCATCACAGCTCACAGCAACCTCAAACTCTTGGGCTTAAGCAATTCTCTTGCTTTAGCCTCCCAACTAGCTGAGGCAACAGACGCCTGCCACAACGCCCAGCTACTTTTTGGTTGCAGTTATCATTGTTGTTTAGCTGGCCCGGGCGGGGATCAAACTGCCAGCCTTGGTGAATGCGGCCAGCGCCCTACCCAGTGAACTACGGGTGCCGCCCATGGGTTATGCTGATTGTTGTTTAAAATAAGGGTTAGCATGGTTTTTGCCTTGAACTTTAGGTATAAAATGGATGAACAGAACAGTCTTGGAGAGGCTACTCTCACTGTTCTCCGGAATTGCTAGCCTTCTGACAAAATTTGGTAGACCTATCCCCGTCTCTGCATAGTGGCTGACAGCAACAGGCAGCCAGACCCTCTTCTTCCAGTAACAGAACTACAGGTATGTACCACTATGCTTGGCTAATTAAAAAAATTTTTTTAGGCTCAGTGCCTGTAGCTCAGCAGCTAGGGTGCCAGCCATATACAACAGAGCTGGTGGGTTCGAATCCAGTCCTGGCCTGCCAAACAATCATGACAACTACAACCAAAAAATAGCTGGTGTCATGGCAGATGCCTGTAATTCCAGGTACATGGGAGGCTGAGGCAAGAGAATCACCTAAGCCCAAAAGTTTGAGGTTACTGTGAGCTGTGACGCCACTCTGTCTCAAAAATATATGTACATATTTTTAGAGATGGCATCTCATAGTGTTGTTTAGGCTGGATTCAAACTAGTGGCCTCAAGTGATCCTCCTGCCTTGGCCTCTCAAAGTGCTGGGATTATAGGCATGAACCACTGTTCCCAGCTAAAGTCTTTTTTTTTTTTGAGTCTCACTCTGTTGTTCAGACTACAGTGCAGTAGTGTCAGCCTAGCTCACAGCAACCTTAAACTCTTGGTCTCAAGCAATCCTCTTGTCTCAGCCTCTCTAGTAGCTGGGACTACTGGTGCCTGCCACAATGCCTGGCTATTTTTTTTTATTTCTAGTAAAGAAGGGGTCTCAATCTTGCTCAGGCTGGTCTCAAACTCCTGAGCTCAAGACATCCACCTGCCTGGGCCTCCTACAGCATTAGGATTACAAATATGAGCCACCACACCTGGCCCGGCTTATTTTTACATTCTCTCTGCCACCTGGTATGGGGCCCTAACATAGCAGATGTTCTAAACATGTTTGTGGAGGGCAGGAAGGATGGAAAAATGCGAGGAAGAGAAAAAAACATTATTCACATCACAGTTCAGTCTAGAACTGTGGTCTTCACATAATTAGTATTCAACCAATACGTACTTGATTG
The DNA here is from genome assembly GCA_963574655.1 of Perodicticus potto. Taxonomy (NCBI): domain Eukaryota; kingdom Metazoa; phylum Chordata; class Mammalia; order Primates; family Lorisidae; genus Perodicticus; species Perodicticus potto. The sequence continues at coordinate 9,151 of CAUYRH010117807.1, forward strand.
ATTTGCAATATATCCCACCATATGATAATGGCAACAATGTGAATTCTCCAGACAAAGTTGCCGTCTAAGCAAATAGTGCTATTGATTCACTCTGCTTAATGACCAATAATTCTAACATTCTCATTTGTTGGGTACTTTGTGTACTTGTGGCCATTCAAGTCAAAGACAGACTGGCAGAGCAGAGAGGGAGGGAAGGATGAGGGCGGTGGGGTCTTGGTGGGGGCAAAACACGATAGTAAGAGGAACTTTACCCAACAAATGTAATCAGTGTAACCTGGTTTCTTGCACCCTCAATGAATCCTCAACAATAAAAAAAAAAAAAAAAAAAAGACTGGCACTAAGCAGTATTCTTTTTTGTTGTTGTTGTTTGTTTTGTTTTGTTTTGGTTTTTAGAGACAGAGTCTCGCTTTGTTGCCCTTGGTAGAGCGTCATGCTTCATGGCTCACAGCAACCTCCAGCTCCTGGGCCCAGGCCATTCTCTCGTCTCAGCCTCCCGAGTAAGTGGGACTACAGGCGCCCGCCACAACGCCCGGCTATTTTTTTGTTGCAGTTCGGCCAGGGCCGGGTTTGAACCTGCCACCCTTGGTATATGGGGCCAGCGCCCTACTCACTGAGCCACAGGCACCGCCCTTTCTTTTTTTTTTTTTTTGAGACACAGTCTTACTTGTCACTGTGGGTAGAGTGCCGTGGCATCGCACCTTACAGCAACCTCCAACTCTTGGGCTCAAGGGATCATCTTGCTCAGCCTTCCAAGTAGCTGAGACTACACTGCAATGCCCAGTTTGTTTGTTTGTTTTTTATTTTTAGTAGAGATGGTGTCTTGCTTTTGCACAGGGTGGTCTCAAACTCCTGAACTCAAGCAATCCACCTACCTTGGCCTCCCAGAGTGGTAGGATTGTAGGTGTGAGCCACCACACCTGGCCTAAGACCAGTATTCTGGAAGATCTGTGAAGGAGAAAATAAGAAAGCCTAACTGGAATAAGATAGCAATTTGCCTTTGTGAAACCTCCATAGTAGTGAGTGGAAATAAATGTATTTAATAGGATGCTAAAGACACAATCTTTTGCAATAAGGGCATAAGATAAACTTTAAATACAAATTACATTTGGAAAGTTCCCATTGACTGTTCATAGAAATGACTTTATTTAACTACCTTAAACATTTGTTCTAGATTAAAGGAGTTTAAAATAGTGATATCTGTTTTGCAAGAATTGAAAGACAAACACCACATGTACTCACTATTAAATTGGAGCTAATCAATCAACATTTATGTACACATTTGGCAGCAAAACTCAACAGAATGCAAGTAGGTGGGCAGCGAGGGGACTCCTAAATTCATACCTAACAGGTATAGTGCACACTATCTGGGGAAGGGGCACAATTTTATTTTATTTTATTGTTTTATTTTAATTAATTAATTAATTTTTTTGAAACAGAGTCTCACTATATCACCCTGGGTAGAGTGTTGTGGCGTCACAGCTCACAGCAACCTCAAATTCTTGGGCTTAAGCAATTCTCTTGCCTCAGCCTCCCAAGTAGCTGGGACCTCAGGTACCTGCCACAATGCCCGGGTATTTTGTTGTTGTTGTTGTCCTTGTTGTTTGGCAGGCCCAGGCTGGGTTTGAACCCGCCAGCCCCATGTATGTGGCTCGTGCCCTAACTGCCTAGCTACAGGTGCCGAGCCTTGCCTCAGTTTTTCATTTTTATTTATTTATTTATCTTTTTTTGTAGAGACAGAGTCTCACTTTATCGCCCTCACACAGCTCACAGCAACCTCCAACTCCTGGGCTTAGGCGATTCTCTTGCCTCAGCCTCCCGAGTAGCTAGGACTACAGGTGCCCGCCACGACGCCCAGCTATTTTTCTGTTTTGCAGTTCGGCCGAGGCCGGGTTTGAACCTGCCACCTTCAGTATATGGGGCCAGTGCCCTACTAGATGAGCCACAGGCGCCGCCCCCATTTTTATTTATTTTTTTGAGACAGAGTTTCACTTTGTCTTCCTAGGTAGAGCGCTGTGGTGTCACAGCTCACAGCAAAGTTTTCATTTTTAGTAGAGACAGCGTCTTACTCTTGCACAGGCTGGTCTTAAACTCATGAACTCAAGCAATCCACCTGCCCCGACCTCCTAGAGTGTTAGGATTACAGGCATGAATCACCTGAACCTGTTTTTCTGATGCTTTTCAATAGAAAAGTTTCATACCCAGGCCTTGTGGCGGGCATCTGTAGTCCCAGCTACTTGGGAGACTGAGGAAAGAGAATTGCTTAAGCCAAAGAGTTGCAGGTTGCTGTGAGCTGTGACTCCACAGCACTCTACCAAGGGTGACATAGTAAAACTCTCAAAAAAAAAAAAAAAGAAAAGTTCCAGTTCCTTACTAATGGTATTTTTTTTTTTTTTTTTTTTTT
>CAUYRH010117811.1:0-11226 GCA_963574655.1 Perodicticus potto
TTGTTGGGAGGTTGGGCTTTGGGGGGGAAGAGTTAATACTTTGCATGAAATATCTTACTTTGTAACAGTGAAATTGCTTTCTCTTTTGTCTTGTGATTTTTTTGAGGTGAAATTTAAGTTTTTGTGTGAGTAGTACTATTATACCTATCTTGAGTGTCTTGCTTGTACTGAATCACATCATACCTTTGTTTAATTCTTAATGAACTGTTCACTTGTTTAAAAGAAAAAAATTCAGACAACAGCAGGAAAAAAGAGGCAAATGCACATTCAACATTCTTGTTCTTTCTGTCTTTATAATTGAATATATTCACTCTTAAGGCAGGAGCCTTTTTTTGTTGTTGTTTTATTTGCTTGTGTTACTCTTTCCTTCCTTCCTTCCTTCCTTCCTTCCTTCCTTCCTTCCTTCCTTCCTTCTTTCTTTCTTTCTTTTTTGACAGAATCTCACTCTGTTGCCCTGGGTAGAGTGCTGTGGTATCACCATAGCTCATAGCAACCTCAAACTCTTAGGCTCAGGCAATCCTCTTATCTCAGGCTCTCCATTTCATACTTTCATTTGTATTAAAGAAATTGATAGCCCTTAAATATGTGTTATATGTGTTTTTCTACACATTGGTCTGTGGAATCAGAAGAATTGGGTTTAATATTGGATTTGTTACTGATTAGCTGTGCAATTTTAGTGAAATCACTGTTTTCTTGAGCCTCAGTTTCCTCCCCTGTCAATGAAGGAATTGGGGTAGATAAATGCTAAATTATCTTTCAGGAGGTAAAACTGTATTGGCACTCTCCCATAGAACTGTCAATGGAAATGTTCTACACCTGGGCTGTCCAACCTGGAAACTACTAGCCAATGAGACTGCTGAGTACTTGAAATGTGGCTAGTGTGATTGAAAAGCTGTACCTTTAGGTATATGTACACCATGAAATACTATTCAGCCATAAAAAAGATGGTGACTTCCCATCTTGTATTTACCTGGATGGAGCTGAAACACATTCTTCTCAGTAAAGCATCATAAGAATGGAAAAGCAAATATCCAATGTCCAATACTCAATACTAATATGAAGCCAGTAGATGACCTATTTCACACCCACATAGTAGAAAAATTCATTTCAGTTCAAGTTCAGAGAAGAAGGAACATAGAAGGGGAAAAGGGATTTGGCGTGCTCCCAATGAATGGTCACAATATAGGGGTGTATGACACATCTTTTGGGTATGGGACACACTACAAGAAGGACTCTACCTAACAAATTCAAATACTGTGATCTAATTGTTTGCACCCTCACATTAATCTGAAATTAAAAAAAAAAAAAGAAAAGCTGTATCTTTAATTCTACTTAATTTTTATTTATTTGCTTTTTTTTATTAAATCATTTGTATATAGATCATGAATACATTTATGCCATTATGGGATTCAATATGTTGATTATTTGTACAAGAAGGACTCTACCTAACAAATTCAAATACTGTGATCTAATTGTTTGTACCCTCACATTAATCTGAAATTAAAAAAAAAAAGAAAAGCTGTATCTTTAATTCTACTTAATTTTTATTTATTTGTTTTTTTTTATTAAATCATTTGTACATAGATCATGAATACATTTATGCCATTATAGGATTCAATATGTTGATTATTTGTACAAATTGGAGTGCTTACATTCTACTGATCAACATAGCCTTCACCTCATTTACCAAATTACAGCATTAAGACATTTATGATCTACACTTATAAATCCAACTTGTGCTTGCAATATGCTCCATAGGTGTGATCCCCTCACTAACCCTCCCTCTATCAACCCCCTCTTCCCCTCTCCCTCTCCTTCCCTCCTTCATCCTAGGCTATAGTTGTGATTCATTTTTCATATGCAAGTGTGAGTGATTATAAATTGGTTTCATAGTAATACTGAGCACATTGGATTTTTTTTCCTACTTAATTTTAACTGATTTAAATTTAAATAGACACAGGTGACTAGTAGATTGGACAGTACAACTCAAAGCAGGAGCAGGCCCAGCCCAGCGCCCTGCTGAGTGTTTGGCAGGTTGCAAGGCTTCGTTAGGTATTTCTCTGGCCACTAGATACCATGCTGGGTCCTGGACATCCACCTGCAGACACAGCAGATGCAAGGCTCTGTTCTCATGGTGCTTATGATGTACTGGGGGAAAGAACATAATCAACATATGAGTACATTTTGGTATTCTGTTGATAAATCTGAGCTGTTGGGATGAGTTATAAAGTCATACCAAATTAAAAAAATTGTAGTACTGTATATTGGATGATGATAATAATTAAAGGGAAAAAATAAATCAAAAGGATGATAGGGAATGTAAGGGCTGGGGAAGGGGGTTTGTTCTTTAAACAGGGAGGGGACCTTTGAGTAAAGACTTGCCTGGGGGGCATGGGAGTTGGTCATGCCAGAGAGGAGCCTTGTTCCAGGCAAAGGTCCCAAGGTGAGATCATGCCTGGAGTGCTCCAGAAACAGAAAGAGGCCAGAAGGGGATGGTGGGCCAAGAGGGCAAAGAGGGTGATGTTGTAAGTGTGCTTCGGGGAGGGTGGGGTCCTGGACGGCTTGGGAGATTTTTTAATCTAAAGCCTTTGGCTTTACCCTGAGTGAGGCAGGAGTCCCCAGAGGGTTTTGAATAGAGACTTTGCTAAATTTGATTTGCATTTTCCAGGGATCACTCTTGCTACCCTGTAAAGAATATTGTGGGACAAGGGCAGATAAAAAAGGAACATGCAGAGAGATGTTCTAATATCCAGGCAAGCGATGAGGTGACCTGGACCATGACAGCAGTAGAAGGTGGTAAAAATGATGAAGCTCTGTTTTATTGGATTTTTTTTTGAGACAGAGTCTTACTCTGTCACCCAGCATAAAGTGACATGGTATCATCAGAGCTCACAGCAACCTCAGTCTCTTGGGCTCAAGCAATCCTCCTGCCTCAGCCTCCTGAGTAGCTGGGACTAGAGGCACCCACCGCAACACCCGGCTAGTTTTTCTGAGTACTGAACTCCTGAGCTCAGGCGATCCACCCGCCTTGGCCTCCCAGGTGTGAGCCACCGTGCCTGGTGGAAGTTCTGTTTTTAAAGGTAATAGCAACAGCATTAGCTAACCGATTAGTCATGGGTGGTAAGCAAAAGACGTCAGGCAAAGTTGAGTGTAGTTACTTTGGCCTGGACACTAAACCCCCTGATGGGCACAGAACTGTGGATGCGGCAGCAAGTTTGGGCCACAGACCAGGAGTTTCCTCTGGTATCTGGTGAGGCCTAATCTATAGTGAAGAGTGAATGCGCTCTGGATCTTCTAGCTCCAGTGGTCTGGGAACCTCCCATTACAGACAGTGCCGTCTGCCCACCTTATGGCCGAGGAAAGCGTGAGGCTCTGGAGCCTGCTCTTCGGGGCAGTCAAGACGCCAGAGTCTCCCGGCCGCCCGCTCCTCCCCGCAGCCTCAACTGCCCTGACGGCCCACTCTGGAAAGGGCAAAGCAGCCAGGGCGCCGGCCCGCTGCTGGCTCCTCGTTCCCCCTGAAAGGAAGCTGCCTAGACCATGTCTTTCATTCCATGATAATGTGGTTTCCACTTATTTTTAAATTGAATTTTAAGGTCGGGAATAGATAGAATGCATTGTGTTTGTTTCCCACTGTTACCTTCCAGAACTAGAAAACATTACAGGCTTGGAGAGATGGCTCACACCTGTCATCCCGGCACTCTGGGAGGTGGGGAGGAAGGGATTGCTTGAGATCAGGAGTTTGAGACCAACCTGGGTAAGAGGGAGACCCCCGTCTCTAGAAAATAGTTGGTGTTGTGCTGGGCACCTGTAGTCCCAGCTACCGGGGAGGCTGAGGCAGGGGGATGGCTTGATCTCAAGAGTTTGAGGTTGCCGTGAGCTATGATGCCTCAGTACTCTACCCAGGAGACAGAGTGAGACTCTGTCTCAAACAAAAAATATTAATGAAAACATTACACAATTTTAGAGCAAAAGATATGCTCAGAATATATATAGGGTCCTAGGGATAAAATGTTGCTTATTAGAACATTTAAAAATAAATTTGTCTTTGTTTTATATAAGTTTGTTTAAAATTGGAAAGCAATGATACAGAAAATGAATGCAATTAACTTTTAAAAGCATAGACACTTGAGTTAAAAAAGAAAAAAACACACAAGCGAACGAAAAACTGAGAGTTTCTTTCTCTGCTCCCTCTTCATCCCGGAGTAGGATTTTCTAGGTTTTGGAATCTTACATTTATGAAAGTCTAGAAATCTGGAATTTGCTCTTTCGTGGAGATACGGCAAGGAAATGAGATGTTCGTTGTCTGATAGGACAGAAGGCCTCTTTGATTTCCTGGGAGAGCACAGACTTGTAGACTGTGAAGCCCGCAGAAAGATAACTAGAAGGAAAAACTCCATAGAATCCCACAGGCCTGCCAAGCTTTCTCTTGGAGAAGGATTTGCAAAACAGGGCCTGCATTGTTAGGCCAACAAGCTGCCCCAAGTGCCCGTCTCCTTTAACTTTCCTAAATGCCTGTGTGGAAAGAGGGTTTGTTTATCCACCATGGAGCGGAGTCCTCACTGCAGGCAAGCCACATCCTCTGGCGTGTCCTTTCTCACCCCAGTGGGCACTTCCAGTCCTTTGCTCAGACCCCGTCTACTTTACTCTCTTTTACACTCATGCCTCCCCTTCAGTGAGAGCTGCTGTTAATGGTTTCACCCTTTCCTGGAAAAATGTCCTTGGCTGATGGAAGTCACTTGGCCTGGAGATACCTGGCAGGTTAACTCTCTTAGCGGCCGTAAATTGAAAGGCCCCAAATCCTGGTGTTTTTGGCCCAGGGCCAGACAGCTTTGTGGTGCTTTTTGCTTAAGTCCTCAAGTCCTCTGCCAAGTCCTCTGCTGATCAGGCCACCATTCTTGAGCCCCCATTCTTGCTTGGTGTCTTTCTCTTCTCTCTCCTGCTCCCCTTTCTCTCTGTAGTTCTTCTGAGAACACTCCTTTAATGAATCATGTGCACACACATTCCTTGGTTCAGGATCCGCTTCTATGAACCCAAGACAATGTCTGCTAATCCCAGAGTGAGGACCACATTCTATGACATCTTATCTCAGGAGGAAAAGAAAGCACAAAAACTTCCTTTTTTTTTGGTAGAGTGCTATGGCATCATAGCTCATTGCAACATCAAAATCTTGGGCTCAAGCAATTCTCTTGTCTCAGCCTCCTGAGTAGCTGGGACTACAGGCACCCACCACAAAACCTGGCTATTTTTAGAGGCCGGGTCTCGCTCTGGTTCAGGCTGGTTTTGAACCTGTGAGCTCAGAAAATCCACCAGCCTCAGCCTCCTAGAGTGCTGGGATTACAGGTGTGAGCCACTGTGCCCAGCCTAAACCTTGCTATTTTCGGTTGTGACAAGATTCCTTCAATATATATAAAAGCATTATGAGCCTGTGTAAGACCATTGGCAACTGTCTGTTTCCTTCAAAGAGATGCTTGCTGTGGTTGACCCTGGCCGGATGCCATAGATTGCTGCCAGACTGAACTCGTGGGTAAGGCCACCTGAGTCCAACTACGGCATGAGTGAACAACACTCACCTCAATCACAGGGATGTCACAAAGGACAATTTTAACCTACAGAAGTTTCAACTTTTTTGAGTAGCTATTGAATTTCTTCATAATGTCTTTTTTTTTTTTTTTTGAGACAGAGTCTCACTTTGTCGCCCTCGGTAGAGTGCCATGGCATCACACAGCTCACAGTAACCTCCAGCTCCTGGGCTTAGGTGATTCTCTTGCCTCAGCCTCCCTAGTAGATGGGACTACAGGCGCCCCCCACAACGCCTGGCTAGTTTTTGTTGCAGTTTGGCTGGGGCCGGGTTTGAACCCGCCACCCTCGGTATATGGGGCCAGCGCCTTACCCACTGGGCCACAGGCGCTGCCCGATAATGCCTGATTTTTTTAACCGAGTCAAAAAGTAGTCTGGGTGGAATTCTCCAAAATAGCAATCTAATGCATCTCCCCCACCCCGCCCCATACACCAAAGTGTGGTCCATTGACCACTAACATCAGTACCACTTGGGAATTTGTTAGAATTGCAGAATCTTAGGCCCAAAACCAGACAGCCTGAATCATAATTTGCATTTTTAACAAGATCACCCAGGAGATTCTCATGCATAAGAAAGTTTAAGAACACTGACTCGAAGATATCCTATTGGTGGGTTTTGCTTGGTTGGGATAACTGTGCAACAATTTGAAGGTGACAGAATCTACAAAAACTATAACTCGAGGTAGAGTGATGATTTCATCCTCTAGAGGTCATTTATCATATAACGTGAACTACCCAGGACAGAGGCTAGAACCGGGGGGGTTTACAAAAGATCTCCAAGAAACCAAAATAGATATCACAAAGTTCATAACCCAAACTCACTTGTCCTACAGGAAATCTTAGACACACTCTTAGTTGGTGATTCTTTTTAGCTGTGTGGTCCAGGCATCCCTGGTTCAATAAGCCCTCCAGCGGATACTGATGCATGGCCAAATTTTGCTTCTCCTGTCCTGAAGAAGCAGAGTGAGACTGATGTCAGGGAAAAAGGGGAAAGCAAATAACAGAGGTACTGAATGCGCTCAGAGGTCTTGCAATCATTCTTTCTTTTTTTTTTTTTTGGTTTTTTTGGTGATTAAGGGAGTGAGTTGAGGCACATCTTAGTATGAGTGACCAGTAGTAGTCAACAGAGTCATGAAATGCTTAATTGCATGGCTGGGGCATAGACGTTAATGTAACATAGAGAAACATGCCAGAACCACAGAGAGGGGGTCATTGCAGACTATTGAAAGAGTTTGGCTCTTGTCCTTTCAATTCTTGTGAAACCATCAATCTCTAAGCAGTAGAGTAACATGGTTAAAAAAAGACAAAAATAGTGTTGTAGCTTAAAAGGAGAGGATTTCATTTTCTAAAGGTTTAATTTATCCAGTGATGCCGAATAAATGCAGCACTATTATATTTAGGTAAATCATGAATAATGTCAGGTAGACAACCCTGAAGTTCTAGATACAAAGTTCTACCGTAACGGGATTTGGTCATACAGGTTATGATATACCTGGAACTTTATTTTAGGATAGAAATCTTCATAGAAAATGAAAATGGTCATGTTAATGTTTCAGGGTACCTCTCCATGTTACAAAATATAACTGTTCTTTCTTGAAAAATCTCTTTTCTATTTTGTTCTAACAATATTTCCATAATATAAATTTTGGTTACTCACATTCTCTTCACATTTTTGTGCTTTAACACAGTTATACCAGCCTTAAACTAAGTGTAATTGATTTTTAAATAGGTATAAATTTTTTTTTAAATATGAAACTATTGTGAGGCATGATGGCTTTAAATATGAAACTATTGTCAGGAATGGTGGAACAGAACTTTGGAAAGCCAAGATGGGAGGATCACTTGAAGTCAGGAGTTCAAGTCTAGCCTGAGCAACATAGCAAGACCCTACCTCTACAAAGACTTTTTTAGGTGTGGATGCTGTTTCAATCTTCTACATGTGGCTATCCAGTTTTCCCAGAACCATGCATTGAATGGGGATTCATTTCCTCATTGTATGTTTTAGTCTGCTTTGTCTAAAATAAATTGGCATATGAGGATGGTTTTATATCTGAATTTATAAAGAAGATTTCAAAGGCAATCACAGAAACAACAAAAATAAATAAATGGGACCTGATTAAATTAAAAAGCTTCTGCACAGCCAAGGAAAAATTCCACAGAGTGAATAGACAACCTACAAAATAGGAGAAAATATTTGGTTGCTACACATCTGATAAAGGGCTAATAACTAGAATCTACAAAGAATTTATGAATAAGCCAGAAGACATCAAATAACCACATTAAAATGTGGGCAAATGACATGGACAGAAGATTTTCAAAAGAAGATAAACAAATGGTCAATAGACATGAAAAAATGCTCAATGTCTAATCACTAGGGAAATGCCGATCAAAACCACAATGAGATATCATCTGAGTCCAGTGAAAATGGCTTTCATCCAAGAGCCTGAAAACAACAGATGCTCATATGAATGTGGAGAGAAAGGAACACTCTCACATTGTTGGTGAAAACTAGGACTGAAAACTAGTACAACCTCTCTGGAATGTTGTATGGAGATACCTCAAAGAACTACCATTTGATCCAGCAATCCCACTACTGGGTATTTACCCAAAGGAAAATAAAGGTCTTCTATAAAAAAGACCCTTGCGTTTGAATGTTTATGGTAACATAATTCACGGTCACAAAGTGTGGGAGCAGCCCCAGGGCTCATCAGCACATGAGTGGATTAATGAGATGTGGTATGTGCATTCTATGGAGTACTCAGGACTCAGCTGTGAAAGAAATGGATGAATGAATCTGAGGTCAAACAGTTAAGTTCACAAACTCATCCTAGAAAAAGTGTTACAGACCTCATTGCCAAATATCTCTCTAGTCACCTTCAAGATACTCCCCCTTGGAACGCTGTGAAGTAATATCAGTGCCTAGTTCACCTTTCAAAGCACTTTTCCTAGGATGAGTCCACAAACTTAATCATCAGGCCTTCTACAATGACAGCTCTGATGGTCATTTCAAAAAATGAGTTCCAAAATTGCTTTAAAGAATGTTCTAGGTGCTGGCATTGGCCCCATAGCTTCCCAAGAGGAGTACTTTGAAGGTGACCATAGTGATATTCAGCAATGAGGTATGTAGCACTTTTTCTAGGATGAGTTCATGAACTTAATTGTCAGGGCTCATACCTTTTGTAACAACCTGAAGACCAAGAAAGGAAAAATAAACACCGCGTGTAGCAGTCACTTTTCAAATGAAACTAAATGGATCCGTATGGCCATCAAGCAGGTGAAAGGGCAGGAAGAGAGCCAGCTAAATGCACACCTAACAGGCACCATGCACATTCTTTGGGGGTAAATACAATTATAACTTTGACTCAAACTGTACAAAAGATTGAGTAATACCTGCAACCAAAGCATTTGTAACCCTGTGACATTCTGAAATACAAAAACAAAACTTAAAAAAAAATTAGCCAGCTGCTGTAGCAGACACCTGTAGACTCAGATATTCAAGGAGGCTGAGGTAGGAGAATCACTTAAGCCCAGGAGTTTGAGGCTGCAATGAGCTGTGAGCGCATCACTGCACTCCCACCTGTCTCAAAAAAAAGAAAAAAGGATGAAAGAAACCACTATTTAAATATTTATACAAACTTCAGTGGAACTCAGCCTGTGTTAAACACTGATTGGTTACTAGTTATGCTTTTCTTTTTAAAATTTTTCTGGTTTGTTTTTGATGACTTAAGTAGACGAACACAAAATTACACACCGTGTTGTTCTGCCGAGTCTGGAGCTGGGTGATAATACTAAAACAAAATGTTCAAAATACTCTTTGGAATAGAGAAATACAGTAGGTACATCAAAGTGTATAATTTGATGAGCATTATTCAGTAGCTGCACTGCTTGGTGCTTTATGTTTAAATTATCAAACAGAAAAAACAGCAAAGAAGATGATCTCTTACTGGCTTAGGAAGTTAAGGTGGCTCTTTTACAACCCAGCACCAAAGGGAATAACATTATTTTAAGATGGTCATTGTTAATTTAAGGTAGACTGCTTCCAGCATAAAGGAACACCTACCCTGCCCTAGTGGGAGAGCCTGTAATTTTATGCTCATTAAATGAAGCTCTTAGGAAGTCTAAGTGTCTTGATACCACTGACTTAATACAGAGCGAGATGCTGGCTCTGATGATTAGCACAGTTTCAGCATGTTTTATAGTTCTCATTGGTACAGATCTTCTGACAACAGAACAGAAACACGCAGGTTACATTTGATGGCATTTGCGAATACTTCAAAGGGCATTCTTTAAAAATTCAAAAAATTGTTCCCTGCAGTTTTCCTATCAATGGTGGTCTTTTGTTTATTGCAAAATAGGACACCCACTATGTAACTAAAACAAATGAAAAGCACATTACTTGAATTTTTTGTTGGTGGATTGTTATATAACCTTTCAGGAATAAGAACATTGTGCCTTTTATATGAAGTTACATAGAGATATGATGGATGTTGCTCTTATAATGTAAAGAAAAATTCGTATGAGTTATGTTGGGGCAGAATACAAAGGTATTCTCCCCCCATTTATATTTATATCTGATGCCTGGGTTTTGGCCTTATGGGGTTGATATGGTCTTAACATTCCCTTAGATTTTGAATGTTTCACTCATGGGCATAAACACACACACACTCACATTCTCACACACACACACACACACTCTCACTTTCTCTCACACACACACATAAACTCACACACTTTCTCACACACTCACACACTCACATTCACACTCTCACACACATACACTCACACTCTTTCACACACTCTTACACACACACTCTCACACACATTCTTATACACATATACACACATTCTGACACACACCCTTACACACTCTTACACAATCTTATACACACGCATACTCACACACACTCTTACACACACATACTCACACTCACTCTCTCAGACTCACATTCTCACACACACTTACACACACACACACACTCTCTTCCAGATCTAGTCAGCATCTGAAAGTGCTTCGTTCAGAAAAGAAAAAGAAAAAAAAGAGGATACCATTTCATCATCTTTACCATTCCTATATTCCTCCAAAGTGAGGAAGTAATAGTTGTTAATTTTATTAAATCCAACGTAAAGTAATAGACATACATATTCAAAGTGTTTTTAAAATTTTAACTCTTTTATGCAGGAAGAGAAGTGCCTCACTTCCGTGCTGCTCTCTTTACCTGAACTTTCACTCCTCTCAAACATGCAACCCCTCAGCTTCCCTTAAAAAGACTAAGGTCTCGAACTCAACCTAGACCTCCCATTTGATCCTGCAATCCCATTGCTGGGCATCTATCCAGAAGAAAAAAAAAAACTTTTATTATAAAGACATTTGTACGAGGTTGTTTATTGCTGCCCAATTTACAATTGCTAAAGTGTGGAAACAGCCGAAATGTCCTTCAACCCAGGAGTGGATTGGTAAGCTATGGTATATGTATACAATGGAATATTACTCAGCCATCAAAAATAATGGAGACTTTGCTGAGTTTGTAGTAACTTGGATGGAGGTGGAACATATTATTCTTAGTGAAACATCACAGGAATGGAGAGGCAAGAATCCTATGTATTCAACTTTGATTTGAGGACAATTAATGACAATGAATGACACAGTGG
>CAUYRH010117812.1:0-23613 GCA_963574655.1 Perodicticus potto
AGTCCTGGAAGAGATGTAGAAGAGGTGTGCTTCTTCAGAGTCCTGGAAGAGATGTAGAAGAGGTGTGCTTCTTCAGAGTCCTGGAAGAGATGTAGAAGAGGTGTGCTTCTTCAGAGTCCTGGAAGAGATGTAGAAGAGGTGTGCTTCTTCACAGTCCAGGAAGTTAGCAGCCCCAGAACAATGTCTGGCAGGGCCACTCTCTGTGAAGATTTCAGTCATGATTTGCAGAAGGCAGCATTCTCAACATGTGTCCAATCCTTCCCTTGGTGTGTAGATGTGTGTGTGCGTGTAAGAAGAGAAAGAAGTGTCTCTCATTCTCTGCTCATACGCCACAAATCCCGTATTGTTAGGAACCTAATATTATGACTCCTGTTGCTCTAATTACCTCTTTGAAGTCCTATCTCTGGTTGGTGCAGTAAATCAAGGCTGTAATCCTAGTACTCTGGAAAGCCAAGGTACACACACACACACACACACACACACACACACATATAATGTGAAATTATGTATGTATATATATAGGGTATAATAATACGTGTGTGTGTGTGTCTATGTATACAGAGAAAGAGAGAGAGAGACACTAACTCTGGTGCCCTGGGTAGAGTGCTATGGCATTATAGCACATAGGTAGCTCAAACTCTTGGACTCAATTGATCCTCTTGCCTTAGCCTCCTGAGTAGCTGGGACTATGGGTGTTCACCACAATACCCAGCTAGTTTTTCTGTTTCTTTGGTAGAGACCATGTCTCATTCTTGCTCAGGATGATCTCGAACTCTTGAGCTCAGGAGATCCACCTGCCTCTGGCTCCCAGAGTGCTAGGATTACAGGTATGAATCACCGTGCCTGCCCTGAAAGAGAATTTTAATTGTGACTTTTGCCATTTCCTTTTTCTCAGTCCTTTGATATTTCATTTTACCTACATAAAACATCTATATTAGAGACCATTGTAGTGACTTTGCTACTTTGTGTGTGTCCTAAATTTCATTGTTTTTGATACTAAATGCTGGATATAGTTCTAAAACTAACCTCATCAATTAGAAAGTAAAATATCATAAAACCAGTTAAGCTGACCTTCTGTTCCATAAAGAGGGGCCAGTGCAAAATCTTCCAATAGCAAGTTTTCAATTACTTGTGCTAATACAGCTTTACAAAAGTGAATAATAGAAATCTACATTTCTCTACTGAATTTTCAATCTGTTTCTGGATTTCTAATCATTTGTTTTGGGCATTTCAACAGTTCCTTTATAAATGAGAACAATCTGGGTTTATGTAAAATGCATTCATATATCCTTTGGATGTCTCAGTAAAATAAAAGCTCAAATTAACAGAACTTTTTAAAATGAAATAATCATTAAACCCCTCTTTTTTTTTTTGCAGTTTTTGGCAGGGGCCCAGTTATCTCTGGTATATGTGGCGGGCGCCCTACTCCTTTGAGCCACAGGCACTGCCCAAATTCCTCTTTCTTATTAAATGTTAAAAATACAGTAGAACCTCTGTAAGTTGACCACTCAATGTATGTAGCAAATTGGCCAATAGAGAGAGGAGGTCAACAGAAGGAACTTCCATTGAGTACATGCAGCACATGTCTGGTTTATGAATTAAAAGATCAGCTTAAAGAGTTGGTGTCAATGTGGAGGTGGTTAACTATTGCAGATCTAGTGTACATTGTTCTCAAGAATTGAATAAATCCACCAAAATCCACACTGACTAAGAAAGTAGTTTGTTCTCCTCTTTGATAATGTGTAAGTAAATTCTAATATAAAAAGTTAATAAATAATTTGCTCTCGAGTAAGAGTGGAAACCTTTAATATGACATTAAATTATATATGTGTGTGTATGTGTATCTGTGTAGAGATAAAGGGAAACAGAAAAACAGACACATATGCAATTTCTGTGTGATATATACTATATGCATATGCATATATGTGTGTGTGTGTATCCTGGTAACAAGTTTTTAAAATGTAACTCTGCTTTTGGAAAGGCCACAGAAACTTTGTTTATCCACCAATCAATTGGTATAATAAATCAATAAATCATTACTTATGGTGCAATGATTGCAATGACTTCTTTAAGTGTTTGTGATAAAATCTGGCCACATCTTAATTAGCAAAGTTATTTCTGGGAGGCAATTTATAGTGAACTCACTTTGAGTCAGTGAGTACATTCTTGTTTTCTGTATACTATCAGTAATTTGTAATTAATTACCACCCAGCTAAATGAGAGTATTCACTGCTGTTTCATTACACCAAAAAATGTTTGTATATCTGTTGATTATAAATGAGGGATATGTAAGTATCTGAAAAATGTTTTATCTTCTCTTGATTACTCAGAGAAACCCATCTTTCTCTTTCGAATTTCAGCTAATTCAAATATGACCTTCTCTGAAAATTACTTTCCAAATTAGCTTGGCATTTGCTCAGTCTTCTATCATAACACGTATCATCTAAAGTTGTGATTTGTGTATGTGTACATGTGCCTTTCTAAAGTATTCAACATTTTTTGAGCATCTCTTGTTTGGCCTACACTATGTCAGAGGTAATAATAGTAATAATAAATATTCACAGGCTTCCTAGTCGCATCATATCAGTAGTCTAAATAGCTACAGTTGTGATATGTATTTTCAGAAGGGAAATCCAGAGTGCTACAAAAATTTGAACTTGTATGAGGACAGGCTATGGCTAGTGTGTGTGTATGTGTATGTTTGTGGGTGTGTGTCAGTCCTTATGATCTAGTGCATCTTCTACAATATTAAAACGAAACTTGACAAAAATCTCACTAAATGAATGCAAAATTCAAAACCTCCCTTCCTCGGCATCTTTCATGTCTGCAAATGTCTTTATGTAAATTCCTGAAGCAAAATCTGTATTGAATCCCCTTACCTTTGCCTTTCTTTTCTTATTTCAATTGAGAAATAGATGCTTGGCATTCATGAACCATGTATCTGAAAAGTCTTAAGCTCTCACAATCATTAACATAGATTTTTTTCAAAGCTGTACAGATATTCCTGAATTAAAATGCCACCAAAGTGACTAATGTGATTCCATAGACCGATACCACAAATGAACTATCTTTTTAACTTATAACCATATGTGTTCTATAATGCCGCAAGCAATTTTTGTTTTGCTGTAGCTTTTATTAAAACGGTTTTACAGTATCTCATCTGCTATGGCCATTTCTTGCCAAGAAATACTTTTGTTATTCTTAGTTAAATCAAAAAAGAAGAAAAAATGAATAGAAAATACTAGTATATTAATAATAAATTGTGGCTCTAATTATAAGCTAAGTGACTCATTTTATTCACCATGGGCTTGGATAAATCGCAAATTAAAAAAATAAAGTAAATTTCAAAGTATACAAATTTATTGGAAATCATGTAAGATAAGTATGTGAATTCCAAAATTTTCTGTGGCAATGTGCTTTCTTCACATTAGGATTTATGTATGCAATGCTTTATATGCTCAGAGACTCAATACAGAAATAGCTTGTGACAAGTGAAAACAAAGGGATTGAAGAGAAAAAAAAGTCTAGGCTCTACTTCAAGCTCAAACACCAATAATAATCTAGATCTATAAGTCACTTAATGTCCCTGGGTCTCAATTTCCTCAAGCATTAAATGAGTACAATAGTTGTTGTTGTAATTACTGATTTTTTAGTATGGCCGATGATAATAATATAATGTTATTCTAGAAAAAAATGATCATCATTAAAATACATGAATACATGTTGTAGTAGTGATAAAGAATTTAGGCAAATTATTTATACTTGATCTTCTACTATTATACTTTTACATTTGATATTCATTTATGGAGTGATCATTTTGCTTATTAGGTCATGGAATAGAATGGAGCAATGTGATCATCCTAGGAATGGGAATGGGCTTCACAATATCATGTAGCCAACTCTTAAAATTAATTGATCGAGCTGGGAATAGTTTGAAACTGAAATTTCTTAAATATGCCTATAGAGG
Organism: Perodicticus potto; assembly: GCA_963574655.1. Classification (NCBI taxonomy): domain Eukaryota; kingdom Metazoa; phylum Chordata; class Mammalia; order Primates; family Lorisidae; genus Perodicticus; species Perodicticus potto. Next base: position 3,968 of record CAUYRH010117812.1, read on the forward strand.
ATTTTACAATCCTTGAATCATCTTTTATATGCTAGGCATTATTCGAGACATCAAGGTGTTCATCTATTTTCAGAGAACCAGGCACCCAGAGTATGTCAGGTAATAGACTTTGTGTAGCTTTATGAATAAAGTGATGGAATTGCAGTAGAAGGAATGATAAGTTCTGCCAGAGGAAGAAGAATATAGTATCAGGGAAGGTTTTGCAGTGGAAAAGACATTTGAACTGAATCCTTAATAATGAGGAGACTTTTGCCAGAAAGTTAAAAGGTGAAAGCAGACAGGAGGGAGGGCATTCGGGAGAAAGGCAACATGTAGAGCTAATTCACAAATGCACAAGGAAGCATGATTTAGTTGGAGAAAGAAAAACATCTCTAAATCTTTCCTGAATGTTGTTAAGTTGGTCAAGATTTTACCCAAAATATCTAAAGCAGTTTATGTATATATGGTCATGAGAATAACACTCACTATCTGAATTTTAACATCTTGATAGCTGGGGAAATAGCTGATAAAACTAGTTCAGAGTCTGGCTTATAGTATCTAAGCAAAAAGTTGCTGTATAGAAGTATAAAGGAAATAATTACCCCATTGGACTGGGTTTTGTGTGAGAGTTAGAAAGCAAGAGTGGAAGCTAGGTTGAACAAAATTGTGATGGGCTTTATATGTCAGAGTAAGTAGCTTGTCTTCTATTTAATTCATAAAGACAAGCCATTAAGGACAGTTAATTAGAGGAATAAAATGGTTACAGTGTTCTTGAATTTCAAAAGTTGAAAAGATTATGTTCTGTAGCTTCATAAAAAGGCCAATAATCCTTAATTCTTCATTGTGTGTGTTCTGAAACTCAATTAGAACAAATTGTGCAGTTAATGGGTTTGTTTATGCTGATCTTTGCCTTCTTTAAATTTTTGAGACTTGTTTTGTGTCCTGGAATCTAGTCTATCTTGAAAATATTCTGCATGCTGATGTGAAGAATACAGATTCCGAAGTTGTTGGATAGAATGCTTTATAAAAGACTTTTAGGTCATTTGATTTAAAGTCCAGGGGCAGCACCTGTGGCTCAAAGGAGTAGGGTGCTGGCCCCATATGCCAGATGTGGCAGGTTCAAACCCAGTCCCAGCCAAAAACTGCAAAAAAAAGAATGATTTAAAGTCCAGTTTAAGTCCAGTGTTTCTTTGTTTCTGTCTAGAGGTTGTATCTAATGGTAACGCACTATTATTGCATTACCATCTCACTCTTTGGTCCAAAAATCTTTGTTTTTGAATGTGGGTTCGCTTGTTATGGGTACATATATATTTGGAACTGTATATTCTCTTGCTAAATTGATCTTTGTATTATATTATGGTCTTTTTTCACCATTTTTTACTTAAAGTCTGTTTCACCTGATATAAACGTAGCTATTCCTGCTTGCTTTGCTTTTTCATTTGCATGGAATATCTTTTCCATCTATTTATCTTCAGTCTATATGCATCATTGCAGATAAAGAAAGTTTATTTTAAGTAATATATACTCGGATCATAGTTTTCTTTTTATCCTGTTATCTACTGTATATTTTAAGTGGAGTTTTTAATCAGTTTATGTTTATAGTTATTATTAATATGTAAGGGCTTTTACTGTATACATGCTTTTACTTGTTTTATGTATGTTTTATATCTTTTTTTCTCTATTCTTATGTTTGTCATTATGGTTTCATGGAATTTTGTCATGATGCTATTTAATTTCTTTATTTTCATTATTTTTGTGATTTATTTCCTAGTGAACTTTATATTTTTGTATGTTTTCATGAGTTTAATTATTGTCCTTTCCCTTCAAACAAGGACTTACTTCAACATTTCTTATAGGTTTAGTTGATGAGTAAGAATTCCCTCAGTCTTTGCTTGTCTGAGAAATACTTTATTTCTCCATTATGAAGGTTTATATTTCCAAATATAGAATTCTTGCCTGACCATTTTTCTTTTTCTTTCAGCACTTTGAATATATTAAATCATTATTTTACAGACTGAAAGCTTTCTCCTGAAATGTATGCTTTTAGTCTAATAGAGATTCCTCATATATAACCTCACACTTGTCCATAGATATAGAGTAGTCACTTCTTCACTTTATATTCCATAGTCTGATTATAAGGTGTCCTGTTAATGTCTCCTTCCTTGAGTATTGGTGATGCTCCTGTATCTGGAGGTCTAAATCTCTTGTTGGGTTTGAGAAGCATTCATCTACTATATGGCAAGAAGTTCCTCTAAACCATTCGATCTCTCCTCACCCTCAGGAATACAAATAATTTATGAATTCTGTCAAGTAATGTTGTCCCAAATATCACAAAGGCTTTGTTTGTTCTTTATATATTCTCTTCTTTTTGACTATTTCAAAATACTTGTTCTCTGTTGCTCAGGCTAGAATGTCATGACCTCAGCAGAGCTCACAGTAACCGCAGATTCTCAGGTGCAAGAGTCCCCTTGCTTCAGCCTCCCAAGGAACTGGGACTACAAGCATTCGCCACAACACCCACTTTAATTTTCTATTTTTAGAAGAGATGAGGTCCCAGTCTTGCTCAGGCTGGTCTTAAATCCCTAAGCTCAAGAAATCTCCCCACCTGGGCCTCCCAGAGTGCTAAGATTACAGGTATGAGCCGCCATGGATAGACTACATACATGGTTTTAGTGCAAATTGAGTCAAAGTTATGTAAGTGTGTCTTTCATGCAGATCACTGTACCAAATAGGTGTGAGTTTTTTTGTTTGTTTGTTTTATTGTTGGGTATTCATTGAGGTACAAAGAACCAGCTTGCACTGATTGCATTTGTTAGATAAAGTACCTCTTATAATTGTGTCCCATCCCCAAGAAGTGTTTCATACACTGTGACCCCCCCCACCCTTCGCCCTCCGTTCCGCTCCCTGCACCCTCCTTTTCTCCACCCCCCACCATGACCTAGATCATCAATTGTCCTCATATTAGAATTGAGTATATAGGATTCTTGCTTCTCTATTCTTGAGATACTTTACTAGGAAGAATGTGCTCCACTGTCATCTAGTTTAATGCAAAAGATGTAAAGTCCTTATCTTTTTTAATGGCTGAATAGTATTTCATGAAATACATATGCCACAGCATCTTAATCCATTCCTGGGTTGGTGGCCTTTTAGGCCATTTCTACACTTTGGCGATTGTAAATTGAGCTGCCATAAACAGTCTAGTACAAATGTCCTCAAAATAAAAGAAGTTGTTTTCTTCTGGGTAGATGCCCAGTAATGGGATTTCAGGATCAAATGGGAGTTCTAGCTTGAGTTCCTTGAGGATTCTCCATACTTCCTCCCAAAAAGGTTGTATAGTTTGGTAGTCCCACCAGCAGAGTAAAAGTGTTCACCTTTCTCCACATCCACATCAGCATCTGCAGCTTTGAGATTTTGTGATGTGGGCCATTCTCACTGGGGTTCAGTAATATCTCATGATAGTTTTGATTTGCATTTCTCTGAATATTAGGGAAATATCTGTCTTCTGCTTGGGCTAATCTATCATTGAAAAAAGTATTCAAAAATACTTTGTTTCAAATTTCTAACCTATCTTCTTGGGAAATTTCTCCTTTATATCTGAGATTATTTTTCTGCTCAACATCTTGTTTCTCAGATTTGTCTTGCATTTCATGCAGCTTTTAAAAATATGTTTTGAATTATTTACCTGGAATTTTTAAAATTTATATTTAGTTAAAATCTATAATTAAAAATTTCCTTGTTTCTTTGAGTTTTTATCTCTCCTGCTTTTTCATGTTTGTTGTGTATGTACATTAATTTCTGTGTATCTGGCACATCACTTTCTTCCTCCAGTATTAGCAACTCCAGGTAAGCCAGTTCTTGAGCATCTGATTTTCTTGTTTGACAAGTGGAGATTTATTCATTTACCATTGGTCTTGAAAACACACAAAGGTTTCCAAAAGTGTAGCTGAGACCGAAGGTGAAAGGATTAGCAATAATAGAATGGGCATGGCTCCCTCCTTGGTTCTCCTGTTCAAAATATCCACACATTAGCTTTAGGGATGCAGATCCCAACCCTGGACCTTACAGAGGAGGAGTCAGAAAGCCCTGTCTCTAAAGTTTGCAGGAATAAGATCCAATATTCTATGTAGACGTGAATAATAGGTACAATAAAAAATTATAATCTGGAAAAAAAGAGTTGCCCCAATAATGTAAAAATGTCACCCGTATTAAAAGAGGAAGTCCAGAAAAAGAGCCAAGAGAACATAGGAGATTCCATTGATGAGCAGACTGATTTTCAGCTAGTCTCAAATAAATGTATTTCTACAAAGCAAAATCTTAGTAAAAAAGAATTTAGAGACAGTGACAAAATAATCAAATGAGCCCAAGATTCCTCTTCCTTTCCAGTAATTTTTATCTTGACTTATGTTAATAATTGCACTGATATTTTTCCCTCAATTGTTAATGCTTCAGATTTATGAATTCCAGATTAGCTAAATCAAATATTGTCCTTTCATCCTTCTAAATGTCTTAGCATTTTATATGAAATTCTGACAACTTCTGTCTCATGATGTCACATCCCAAATCCTGGCTGGTTTTGAGTCATTCTGTTCTATCATTTGCTGTTTCATTAAGTGGAAATTCAAATTAGATAATCCAATCTATGACATGACTTAAAGAAAGAACATTGAAAGTTCTCAAAGAAAGAAAACAGTTATCATTTTCCTGTATTTCGGGTGGCTTCAGGATAATTGGAGAATGCTTGATGGTGGAGACTGATTTAAAAGTTTAAAAAAGAAAAAGAAGGGTTTGAAAAAGTATATACTGGCATTGGCATATTTCACATACTTTGTGACCACCCTGAAGATACTGGACTCAAACCTCCATACGGAATTGACTCAATCAGGAGACTAATGACACACCAAAAAGTATGAGAAGTTTTGCTCAGCACATAAGGAAACTATTTCAGGAGAGCAAAAAAGTCATTATTGGTCCTAAATAGTTTCAGTGATGGACAGAGCTTATGCCTTTTGTATTTATTGTAGTTATGAGTTAGGACTAAATATGAGTTTCTCTTGCTTACCTGACTAAGGTTTGCATAGTTTGAACTTTACTACTGATTCCAAAGATGGAGTGTTTAATCTTTCCTTTTTGTTGTTGTTGTTTGTTTGTTTGTTTTTTATGTGTGAGGAAAGAGGAAAATGTGGGGACATAAATCTGTCAGGGATATAACGTTGAAAATGGAATAAGACTTTTCATTACACTGTATTTGGAGGCATTGATCTTAAGAGAGAAGAAAAATTCCATAGTGAAGAGAATAGACCAGAAGTATCATTGCACTTGAGCAAGAAAAAGGGGGGAAAAACGGGAAGGACAGTAGAAACAACGCAATGTATATAAACCTGCTGTTTAAAGTTCCTGTAATTTGTTTTGAACAAGAGTTTATAGGATTCCCATGTTCTTACCTGTAGACAATACTTTAATACATGAGAGTATTCATTTTTAATTTTTCTCTCAAAGTCCCCTTTAAGGTCAATTGTAACTACATTGTGAACACTCAGATAATCCAGGATCATCTCCATATTTTTTGACCAGCTCATTAGGAATCTTAATTCCTCAACAACTTTAATTTCCTTTTACTATGTAACATGGCATGTTCACAGGGTTTGGTGTTATAATGTTGATATATATGGTACATTATTCCTCCTGCCATTAGTATACATGGAGAGGCAAGGTCTGGCTATTCTGCTCAAAGTGCGGTGTCTCCAGGGGCAATATTTATATGAGAGCTCACGTTGGGATGGCTGACCATTTCTCTGAACCATGTTGTACTATGAGAATTGTCCTTTCTCTTTTTCTTTTCTTTTCTTTTGTTTGAGACAGAGTCTCACTCTGTCATCCTTGGTAGAGTTCAATGGCATCACAGCTCATGGCAACCTCAAACTCTTGGGCTCAAGTGATTATCTTATCTCAGCCTCCCAAGTAGCTGGAACTAAGGAGCCTGCCACAACACCCGGCTATTTTTAGAAACATCATCTCCTTCTGATTCTGGCTGGCGTCAAACTCCTGAGCTCAGATAATCCACCTGCCTTGGCTGCCCAGAGTGCTTGGATTACAGGCCTGAGCCACCGTGCCTGGCCCCAGATTTGTCTTTCTCGATCTTCCCCTCCCTTACTTCATACACTTTTGATAGAGTGCCATTGCTTTCTGATGGTTTATCTTGTCTACTATTTATGTGTGTACTTGTCTATTTCCCCCTCTATCTTCCATAGCTGGTATCTGTAACTACTATTCTGTACATCTAAAACTATTAAAGCCGGGCGTGGTGGCTCACGGCTGTAATCCAAGCATGGTGTGAGGCTGAGGAGGGAGAATTGCTTGAACTCAGTAGTTTGAGACTCCCCTGAGTGAGAGTGAGACCCTGACTCATGAAAAAAAAATGGAAAAACCCAGCTGGGCACCGGGATGAGCATTTGTAATCCCAGCAACTTTCAGAGGCTGAGGCAGCAGGATGCCCACAGCCCAGAGTCTGAGGTTACAGTAACACCACAGCACTCTGCTCAGGGGCATAATGTGTACTCTGTCTCAACAAAATTAACAAATAAATAAATAAAACTATTTAAGTGTCTAATTTGACACAATAAATCTTTAAATGATAGAATTCATTTTTTCTGGTTTCAAAGGGGATGTGAAGTCTCAATTTAAATAATACTTTATAAATTCACTTAATTGTATTGATTTACATGAATTCAAAATGTACTGTATCATATCAGAAACATTCTGAGTTAATATCATTCACATTAAAATATCAATAAAACGTGATTATTCTTGAGTAGTAAGTAGTAACTGATAAATAACATTAAGTAACAAACCATGGTCTTACATCAAAGACACAAAAAGGTAGAAAAAAGAAAAGTCTAGATTTTCTAAAAAATAGTCACCCTTATTACTAGAGGTAGTAAATGAACTGTGTTACATATCCTTATAGACAATCAAACCTAGTTAATTTGTGTTGTTTCTTTCACTTTAGATTAAGGAAGCTCAATAATTAATAATTTAAGCTAAAGAAAATTTATTCTAAGAAGCATTGAAGATTTTTTTAGGAAACATAGACTTTGAATTACAAATAAATTTGACCTTTTGTGCCTCTTAAAATTGGCTACTGGCCCACCTGCCAATCTCAAGTCATATGCTTTGATCATATCATTTTTGTGATGGTAAAGGTTTGGTGACCAGATTTATGTGTGTGCTTTCTCTGCCTAAGTAGCAAGTCAATTATACTGATGTGTTGCCTGGATGAGACATTATTAAAATTGCATGTACATACAGCTGAAAAGTATGTGCACAATGTCTGCCCTTAAAAAACATTTATTCTCTAGTGATTTTTTGCTTTTTGAGTGTGTAGGAGACTGAATACCATTAATGAGTAAGGTCAGTAAGGTTATAGGTGTCTTTACAAACCACAGTTATTTGGGGATAAAAAGAACTCTTGAACTGGTCAGTTCAATTGATGAAGTCTTTTTATTTTGGACCCTAAAGAGGACTTTTTGGTCAAATTCATCCATACTGAGGAGCACTGTGATGCTATTTTCTTATCATAGATAAGCCACACTTGAACTTCAAAGTCAGCTTGTGACCTTGTCAAGAATGCAACAACTACACTGTAAAATGTGAAAAAAAATTATCTGTGGCAGGATGGCAGCAAAATCAATGCTCTCCGGTTAAAATAAAGCAGTATACAAAGGCTGCACAAAGCTAGAAATTTTCGTATATATATTTTGTACATTACTAGTTTCATTAATACTTACGTGATTACTACCATTAACAATGAGTCGCTTATATGGAGCTAGTACTTTATAGTGTATCAGGAAAAATTTAATCAATTGTCTAACTAGGAATTCACAACAAACTTACAGAATCAAACTTATTTTATGGTATATATGTATATGTATATTGTCAGGGTCCCAACCAGGGAGCAGAGTCCTCTAAGACCTGTGGAAACTGGCAGCAATTGTCTGAAGAATTATAAAGATAGAAGCAGGGGTAAAGAAAGGACACGAGACATAGAGAATTAAAAGTGGGAGCTCAGGGGTCCATTGCTGGTTTATGGGTTTCTGGCAATGGCACCAAGTGTTTGCTCCACTCTGATTTTATTGAAGTCTATTTGCACAGAAGGTAAGATGAAGGAAGGAACAAAGACTTCAGCAGTTTCTGTGATTAATCATATCAACTCATACTGTTATTATAATTAACCTTAAGAGTAGCTTTCAGAAATCTGAAATCTGAGCCTTGGATTGGGAGAGCCTCCTGCTCGAGGTCACACACACAGATTTCTAGGGAGGTGTCAACCTCCCATAGTTCTCTGTGGAATAAAATGTCACCAGCATTAATCTCCTCTGAGGGAATCAGAGGGAGGGAGGCATGTTCCTCCCATCACCACCAAAGAGGATCTTCCTCTGCAGTAAGGGAGATAAGCTCTTCTGCCCATATCTCAGAGCTCAAGCTACCCTCTTGATTTCTTCCCCAGGTAAATGCAAATTTCCACAATGGGTATCTGCTTTGCCTGTTTAATGGGTAGGAAACAGCCTAGAAGATGTATCTTTTCCTAGGACTTGCCACAGTATCTTCCATGGCCATTATTTTCTACAGAGTGCTCAGGGACCAAGTAGAGTATTTGTAAGCTATATCCTCAACAGGCTAGAATTTCAGAAAAGGCAGGAAGCTTGCTAGCAATGGCTAGTTTAAAAGTAAACTAGCTGATTTTTCTTTGCTCCAACTCACTCAGCTTACTTTTTAATTTTCCTCATTTTCTGGGGTGCTTTCCCTTGCCTAGAATGGAGTCTTTAGTCCCCATTCTCCCTACATATGTATGTAAATATATGTGTATATGTATATAGTGGGGTTTTTCTGTTTTTTCTTTTTTGTTTTTTTTAGATAGTCTCATTCTGTTGCTCTAGATTAGAGTCCTGTGGCATCAGCCTGGTTCACAGCAACCTCAAACTCCTGGGTTCAAGTGATCTTTCTGCCTTAGCCTCCCCACTAGTTGGGACTACAAGGGGCTTGCCACGATGCCAGGCTAATTTTCTATTTTTAGTGGAAATGGTGTCCCATTCTTGCTTGGGCTGGCGTTGAACTCCTGAGCCAAGTGAACCTCCTGCCTTGGCTTCCTAACATGCTAGGATTACAAGCTGAACCACCATGACCAGTAATTGTATATTATAAACTTCATCATTATTAATGGTTTCTCAGTTTACTAATTTTATTAGTATTTTCCTTAGTTTGTTAACTGTACTTCAGTTATTATCTCTATAAGCAGAGTGCTTCAGTTGGACATCATGGAAGTTAAATGAATGATAGCTAGCAGAGGGTAATGCTCAACAAATATTTATTAATTTTACTATTATTAACTGTTATATTTAAAGAAAATAAAGAGATACATGTAAGTAGAATGAATTTATTATTATTTATCTGGCTAAAGGTACATGGATTTCAAATAGCATTTCCAAACTTAGTTTAGACTTTGAAACTAAAATATATAAGATAAAAACCTCAAATCTAAGGGTTAAGTTCGATTTCATGTATGATTTATTTCACAACTGCTTGCACTTTCAAAATTAAACTTTATATATGTTTGCATAGTCAGTTACAATACTCATTTTGTACATGTTTATTCAACTACTCAGCTTCTAGGTATAGATTTTATTACATACCATGTCTAAGAATGCCAAAATAATACAACTATTCCAGAAAGGAGAATAAACCCTTTACTTAACCTTAAGCCATGTGGTTTTGACTGAGAATATTCTGATTATTTTACCATGGTAAATATTTCTTTCCACTATCTGTGAAGGAACTTTATAGTAGAACTTTAAAACTACTTTCCTTTATTTAAATACTTTTGGTGATGTCTTTTATACATCTCTACATTTTTCATAGGTGTCTTTGAGAGAAAACATTCCTGTCAAAACATAAACTAAGCTTTTCTATTGGCACCAAACAGAAAGTTTCCTTCCTATAAAATTTCTTTTTTTAAGTAGCAATGCAAGAAACAGAAAAATACAACAAGAATTTATTTGATAAGGTAGAACAAGTTAGAAATTAAGACATTGTTGGCTCGGTGCCTGTGGCTCAACAGGCTAATGCACCAGCCACTTACACCTGAGCTGGCAGGTTCGAATCCAGCCCGGGCCCGCCAAACAACAATGACGGCTGCAACCAAAAAATGACCAGGCGTTGTGGCAGGCTCCTGTGGTCCAGCTACTTGGGAGGCAGAGGCAGGAGACTGGCTCGAACCCAGGAATTGGAGGTTGCTGTGAGTTGTGATGCCACGGCCCTCTATCCAGGGTGACAGCTTGAGGCTCTGTCTCAAAAAAAAAAAAAAAAGAACTTAAGACATTGTTTAAGGTCTGTGCTACAAATTGCACATATTGCTTTATCGCATTCTACTTCATTAAACTTTGCAGATACTGCATTTATTTTTCAAATTGAAGGCTTGTGATAATCTTATACGTAGCAATTTTATAGGCACCGTTTTTCCAGGAGCATATACTGACTTCTCACTGTGTTCTGTTTTGGCAATTCTGGCTGTACTAACCTTTTTCATTATTATTCTGTCTTTTATGGTGATCTGATATCAGTGATCTTGGGAGTCACTATTTTAAATATTTTGGAGTCTCACAAGCCACACCCATATACAATGGCAGGCTGAATAGATCAGTGTTGGGTTCTAATCACTCAAGTCACCAGCTGTTCCTCTGTCACTATGTCTCTCCTTTACTTTCCCATTCCCTCAGACACAACAATATTGATATTAGATCCTACATTGGCCTCTAAATGTCCAAGGGAAAGGAAAGTTAGGTCTCTCTCTCTGTTTAACACAACAGCCTGATCAAGCTTAGAAAGGAAGGCATGACAAATGATGAGACAGGCCAAAAGCAAGGCCTCTTATTCCAGTCAGCCGAGCTGTGAATGTAAACAAGAGTTTTTGAAGAACCTGTAATCTAATCTATAGGGTTGAGCTCTGTGTCTTAGGTACACGTCATAAAAGTTCTACCCTAGTGAATACATGAATGACAGAGAAAGAAGAGAGAGAAACAGCCTTAATCCTGATAAGGAGAAAATTTTAGTGGTTTAGATGGAAAATCAAACCAGCAACAGCATTTTTTTAAACCAAAACTTAAGCCAGAACAAGGCCCTCATCTCTCATCAATTCTGTAAAGGTCGGGAAACTGCAGAAAAAGTTTTAAAGGTAGCAGAGGTAGCTTCATGAGATTTAAGGAAAGAAGCCTTCCACAAGGTGTTACAGTGCAAGATGAAGCTGAAGTATGCACAGAGATGCTGCAGAGAGTTATCCAGAAGAATGAGAAATAAATCTCTGCAAATTACAATTTACAAATCTTGGCAAATACTACCAACATAAAAACTTTTATTAAAATACCTAATGTTTTATTAATTAACTCCATTATGAATGAAAACTCTATTTGTTATATTGATTTCTAATACTATTTTTACAAAGGGAAGAAAAAGAAATATTTTTTTCTACAGCATGGTGAATCAAAATTTACAAGTTTTTCTTACTTATGAATTAGAAAACTAGTAACATGATGTATTTTTGGAAATGCCATGTAAATCAATGGATTGTTCTTGGTGTTAGAAATTCCCTACCAAGTTTCTTTTATGAATGAACTGACTAGTTTGGAACTTTCAGCAGACTAGCCTCTGGGATATTACATATCAAAGTTTCTTTGCTCTTAAAATTCTGGTGCTCACAGTGTTGGGCAATGGTATTTATCTCTCAACACACCTCCTGCCCTTTATGTCCTATATTGGCTAGTGGGAAACTCTGCTCTAAGAAATCATGCATACATTGGAGCAGTAATTAATAACTTGGATTTTTACACATGGATCATAGTGCTAGCAATTATACAAGGATAGTAGCACTAGCCATATAATTATTTCTCACATGCAAAATAAGTGTATATTCTAAAGACATCCTGCAAAAGACATCAGTCAGGGAGGAGCATGGTGGCTCATCCCTGTAAGACTGGTACTTTGAGAAGTCAAGGCAAGAGAATTGCTTGAGACCAGGAGTTTGAGACCAGCCAGGGAGATAGTTAGCATCTGCCTCTAAGAAAAAAAAAAATTAAAAATTAAAAATTATCCAGGTGTGGCAGTGCATGCTTGTAGTCCCAGTGACTCTGAAGGCTCAATCAGGAGGGTTGCCTGAGCCCAGGAGTTGGAGGTTGCAATGTGAGCATGCCACTGCACTTAAGCCTAGATGACAGAGCAACAATTAAAACAGCTCAGCTGTTTGAGCTTCTTCAGAATCCATGTGGTGAAACCTTAATTTCCACTGTGGTCCCATTTGGAGATGGGATCTTTGGGAGGTGATTAGGTTCTGAGGATGGATTTTCATGATGGGATTAGTGCTCTTATAAAAACAGACAAGACAGAGGTTGCTTCTCCTATTTTTTCTGTCATGTAAAGATGCAATAGTTTAGGGTGGCACCCGTCACCTAGTAGGTAGGGTGCCGGCCCCATATACCAAGAGTTCAGGGTTCAAACCCAGCCCTGGCCAAACTGCAACAAAAAAGTAGACGGGTGTTGTGGCAGGCGCCTAGAGTCCCAGCTACTTGGGAGTCTGATGTAAGAGAATCACCTAAGCCCAGGAGTTGGAGGTTGCTGTGAGCTGTGACACTATAGCACTTTATCAAGGGCAATAAAGTGAGACAGTGTTTTTTACCAAAAAAATAAGATGCAATAGTTTAAATTTGTACAATTTAAAATTAAACTATTGTTTAAATTTTAAAGTATACACAACCTATTTATAATTAATATTCTATATTTCATATAAAATGTCAGAATTTTGCCTGCATATACAAAACTGTTATGCCTGTTATGTTACAAACATAACATGTTCTTTTGTAATTTTTATGTGTAGCTTATATAATATACATATTATATTCGTTATAATTCGACAGCATAATTTTACTCATCTTGAAAGTAATATTTATTTTAAAGAAATTTAGATGGAAAATAGTATTTTTTATTTTTTTTGGGACACAGACTCATGCTATCATCCTGGGTAGAGTGCTGTGGCATCACAGCTCAGAGCAACCTCCAACTCCTGGGCTTAAGCAATTCTCTTGCTGCAGCCTCCCGGGTGCCTGGAACTATAGGCACCCACTACAATGCCCGGCTATTTTTTGGTTGTGGTTGTCATTATTTGGCAGGCCCAGGCCAGATTTGGACCCACCAGCTCTGGTGTATGTGGCTGGTGCCTTAGCCACTTGAGCTATAGGTGCCACCCAGAAAATAGTTTTTTGTATTTGTCAATTTATGTCATTGTCAGTGTTCTTCATTTCTTAATGAAAATCTATATTGTCATCTCTTACCATTTTTCTTTTTTTTCTTTTTCTTTGTTTTTTTTTTTTTTTTTTTTTTTTTTGCAGTTTTTGGCTGGGGCTGGATTTGAACCTGCCACCTCCAGTATATGGGGCTGGCACCCTACTCCTTTGAGCCACAGGTGCTGCCCATCATTTTCCTGGAGCCTTAAAAACATTCATAATAATTTCTTGACCTTTTATCAATGAACTCTCTTAGTGTTCTTTTATCTGAAAAAGTTTTTAATTTTCATCTTTGCTTTTATATTTAAAGGATATTTTCACTTGGTACAGAGTTCTGGGTTAGGGTCACTTGATGCACTTTAGCTTGTCTTTTTGCAGTCTTCTGGTATCTATAGTTTCTAAGGAGAAGTGCACAATCATTTGTTCCCTCTGTGTAACATGTCATTATTTTCTTGGTTAGATTTCAAGATAGTCTTACTGATGTCGATTTTCAGCAATTTTACCGTGGCACATAAAGCATGGTTTTCTTTTTATTCTTTCTATTTATCCTTCTTATAATTTGCTGGTCTTTTATCATCCGTAAATGTATATCTTTCTTTACACTGGGAAAAGTTTGAACCGTAATGTCTTTCAACATACATTATTATTATCCATTCTCTCTTGTCTTCCCTTCCGGCACTCCAATTACAGACATGTAAGAAATTTTGATACTGTCTCACAGATCCCTGAGGATTCATTATTTTCAATCTTTTCATCTCCAACAGAGAACATAACAAGAGTTTCTCAGTAGAAGAAGCAGCGTGTGATAAATAAGGCACAAAAACACAAATGAAGATTGTGTATCACGTGAAGCAAACAAGCCCCTGTGCCTGATGCATTGGCAACATGTAGTAGAGAGGAAGCAGGAGAGAAAGCTGAAGAAATAGAAAAGGACTAGATCACTAATGGTGCTACTGTTAGAATTAAAAATTTAGTAAGAGCCATGAAGTAGTTAGAGAAAGAGGATTTCCAAATTCCCTCCAGGAATGCAAATCCGTTTGTCACTGCTTTACTCTAGTATTTTCCAAAACTCTTTGCCAGTATTATTTTAATGGGTAAAAGTCTCTAAAAGTCTTGCTAACCCTTTATATACCCTTTTATAACCCTAACCCTAACCCTAACCCTAATCATTGACTTGTAAAGTGACACTGAAAATAATCCTCTGCAAAACTCCCAGATTATTCTTTCCTATGAAGTTTTTTTGGAAATTCTTTGATTTTTTCCAAAAATTATGTTATGCTTAATTTAAAATACCAGTCCTTTAACTTTAAATTCTTCTTCTTCTTCTTCTTCTTCTTCTTCTTCTTCTTCTTCTTCTTCTTTTTTATTATGCTAGGTTGGTTTGTCTAGAAGAACAGCTAAAGTCAGTAATTGGTATGTAGGACATTTCTTGAAGGAGTAAGTACCCTCAAGAGAAAAGGAGTAATGGATGCAAGAAAGATCAAGGTGAAGAGTGCAGCACATATGTGACCTCAGCTAGTATCTGGCCTCTGTCCAATACCATCAGAATCTCTTGAGCTTGAATTGCACTAAAGTTTGATCATATCATCAGGTGAGGTTGGATACTGTCTCTCTTAGATTTAGTTATCGACTGTGGACTGCTTTCAGAGAAAGATAGCTTCCTTCTAGTTATGAAAAATTTCTGGAACAGGGGAAAAGCATAAATTGTTAACTACATTCAGCTACCATTCACTATATCTGGGAGGAAGATGTACTGTTGCTGCTGGAAATCTAGGCTAGATGACAACGTATATCCACTACTATCCTAACACTATTCTGGAAAAAGTACTAAAAATTGTTCAACAGTCTCATTTTATTATGTTCCAATGTCTGACTTTTGTCAGATATTTTCTTGCAGTTTGAAAGTTCTTTTCAAAATAACTTTCCTTATCATATGATCTAGCAATAGACCCCTTGATACTCACTGAAATGTGTTGACAACATATCCACACAAAAACCTGTACAAGAACATTTATAGAAGCTTTATTCATAACTATCAAAACAAGAACCAATATATATTTCATAAGATGAGTTAATAAATAAGCTGTGGTACAACCAGACAATGTAATATCATTCAGCATTAAAGAATGAGAAATAAAGACAAAAAGAGACTAAAATTCATATTAGTAAGTGAACAAAGTTAATACCAAAAGGATATATTCTGTATTATTCCATTCTGGAAGAGACAAAACTGTGAAGACAGTAACAAGATCAACAGATAGTTGACAGATCTTAAGGATGTGGAGAGGATTGGGCAAGATGGTGGCCAAGTAACAGCTTCCTTGCAACTGGGCACAGTGAGACTGGGGAGAGAAGACTACGGCATCTCTGGCTGGTGGGATCTGCCCAGAAACATCCTTTTGGGGATACAAGGAGTCAGCAAGAGACTTCTGGACCCTGTGAGGAGGAGAAAAGTAGTGGAGAACTGGCAAGTGTTTGCGTTTTCCTTCAGTCTAATCCTACCAGCAGCTGTAAGTATAGCAGCAGTAAGTGCAATCTGGAAAGGCCTTACCTGTGAGCAGTTTGGGTTTTTTTGGACTTAGCACTCAATAGAACTACCTTGGGCAAGGGTGGGAAGGACTTTAAGCATTGTCAAGGGCCCCAGACTGAGCCGCTGAACCAGACAGAGCTAATAGTGTTAAGCTGTGGGCTGCGCGGAGCCCTTGTAGGAGAACTGCCCTGTTAAGCTCCAACCTCAGTGTCGCAGAGCAAAGATCAGGTGGAGCGAGAAATCTAGTGATGGAGCAGCCCAAAGGTGGCTACTGAGATGCCTTACAGCCTTAGCCCTCATAAGGGGCATAAAGTGGCATAAAGTGGCATAAAGTGAGATCAGTTTTGGCACACTGGGTAAGTGCAAAGCCACTTCAGGAATGATCCTAGCAACAAGTGCTCTCCTGGGAAACTTCTGCTTAGCCAAGGTTAGCAGTTTAAAGTGACTTTTAAGAGGAGAGATTTAGGCCCCGAACCCTTCAGGGTTTGAGAAATCAGAAGAGGCCTATAGTCTCCATCTTGCACAGCTGTATCAGCATTGTGATTAACATCTCATACCCCAGAAGATCACCTGTTGCCCAATATTCAGCAAGATATATATACTGCTTTGTTTTTTGTTTTGTTTTTTGTTTTTTTTCCTTAATTTCAACCTTTCCCTATAGATTATTCTTTTCTTTTTTTCCCTCTTTCTTTTCTTTCTTCATTTTTCTAGTTTAAATACAATTTCCCATTGTCTTTTTCAGCAATTAGAACTTCATTTTTGCTAGTGTTTCTATCCGTATTATTTGTTTTTTCCCCCAATTTTATCCCATAAAGTTTTCTGTTTGCTTGTTTTGGTTTGATTTATAGCATTCTGTTCTTTCCTCTCTACTTGGTGGAGGTGGGGTGCTGTGTCCAAACAGGCTGGCAAAGAGCTGCTGACCTCAAGGGAACCACCAAATTCAGCACCACCAGAGGGTGGGAGTTTTTAAGGTTGGGTCAAAGTACCCTATGGTACACCTATATTGCTCCTGTCTCCCTCAAAGAGTCAATATTCCCTTTTACTCACCCCCTCCTTTCTCTTTTTCTTTCTTTCTTTTTTTTTTCCCCCCCACTTCTTGCTCTTCAGTGTTCTCATCCTTCTGGTCCTGTACCAAAAGGACTCATCAAAACCCTAGCCCAGAGGCATGGCATCTTAAAGAGCAAGAGGAAGTAAAAGGAAAATTAAGGCAAGGAAACAGATAAAAGAAATCACTCATGAGGAAGAATCAGCAGAAAACTCCTGGAAACATGAAAAACCAGTCTAGACCAACCCCCCAAGGGACCATGAGGCAGCTACTGCAGAGGATTCCACCTATAAAGAAATGTTAGAAATGACAGAAAGGGAATGTAGACTACAGATGATGAAAATAATGAAGGAAATGTTGGAAACAATGAAGGAAACTAATGATAAAGTGGAAAATATCCAAAAGGAAATCCAAAACCAGAATCAAATAAGAGATGGATGACATGAAGAATATGCAAAGGATATAGCAGAGATGAAGGAACTGAAGCAGTCAGTTCAGTTCAAATTAGGTAACTTAAAGTATCAACAACAGACTAGACCATGCAGAAGAAAGAATCTCAGAGGCAGAGGACGAAGCTCTTGAGATAACTCAGATAGTTAAAGAGGCAGAATAAAAGAGAGAGAAAGCAGAATGTTCACTGACAGACTTATGGAATTTTATGAAGCATTCAAACATATGAGCTATAGGTATCCCAGAAGGGGAAGAAGAATGCCCCAGGGAACTGTAAGCCATAATAGAGAATATTATAAATGAAAATCTCCCAAATATCACTAAAGATTCTGACACACTCCTTTCAGAGGAATATCAGACCCCAGGTCACCTCAATTCTAACAGAGCTTCTCCAAGACACATTGTGATGAACCTGTCCAAAGTCAAGACAAATGAAAAGATTTTGCAAGCTGCCAGGAGGAAGTGCCAGTTGACCTACAGGGGCAAATCCATCAGGGTGACTTCAGACTTCTCAAATTAAACTTTCCAAGCAAGAAGACAATGGTCATTTATCTTTAATCCACCTAAACAGAACAATTTCCAGCCCAGAATTCTATATCCTGTGAAGCTAAGCTTTAAAATTGACAAAGAAATCAAATCCTTTACTGATATATGAACATTAAGGAAATTCACCACAAGACCAGCTCTATGGGAAATATTTCAACCTGTTCTACACACTGACCATCATAGTGAACCAACAGCAAAGTAAGAACTCAGAAATTAAAAGACAGAACATAACTTCCACACTGATGCAAAAGATAAAACTAAGCAATGGACTCTCACAAAATAAGATGATTAGAACACTACCACATTTATCATTTATCTCAATAAATGTTAATGGTTTGAATTCCCCACTGAAGAGGCATAGATTGGCTGACTGGATTAAAAAATACAAGCTATCCATTTGTTGTGTGCAGGAAACACACCTAGCTTCAAAAAACAAATTAAAACTCCAAGTTAAGGGTTGAAAGACAATTTTTCAGGCAAACAGAATTCAGAAGAAAGGAGGAGTCACAATCTTATTTTCAGATACATGTGGATTTAAAGCAACTAAAGTAAAAAAAAACAAAGATGGTCACATATTGGTCAAGGTAAAAATACAACAAAAAGATGTTTCAATTCTAAATATTTATGCACTCGATTTAAATGCTCCCAGATTCTTGAAACAGACCTTACTCAGTCTGAGCAATATAATATCCTATAATACCATAATAGCAGAGGACTTTAACACTCCGCTTACAGAGCTGGACAGATCCTCTAAACACAAATTAATTAAAGACATAAGGGACTTAAATGAGACCCTAGAACAACTGTGCTTGATAGATGCATATAGAATGCTCCATCCCAAAGGTAAAGAATATACATTCTTCTCATCACCGCATGAAACATTCTCCAAAATTGATCATATCTTAGGACACAAAACAAACCTAAACAGAATCAAAAGAATCGAAATTTTACCTTGTATTTTATCAGACCACAAGGCACTAAAGGTGGAACTCAATGCCAAAAAAAACATTCAAACCCACACAAAGGCATGGAAATTAAACAACCTTCTGTTGAATGACAGTAGGATGCAGGAAGAAATAAAAAAGGAAATCATTAACTTCCTTGAGCATAACACCAATGAAGACACAAGCTAACAAAACCTATGGGATATTACAAAACCAGTTTTGTGAGGGAAATATATTGCTTTAGATGCCTACATTTGAAAGACAGAAAGAGAATGCATCAACAAACTCACAAGCCATCTTATGGAATTGGAAAAAGAACAATCTAAGCCTAAACTCAGCAGAAGAAAAGAAAGATCCAAAATTAAATCAGAGATCAATGAAATTGAAAACAAAAGAATCATTCAGAAAATCAATGAAACAAGGAGTTGGTTTTTTGATAAAATAAATAAAATAGATAAACCTTTGGCCAGACTAACTAGAAATAGAAAAATAAAGTCTCTAGTAATGTCAATCAGAATAGATAAATGAGAAATTACAACTGATGCCACAGAGATACAAGAGATCATCTCTGAATACTATCAGAAACTCTATGCCCAGAAATTTGACAAAGTGAAGGAAAAGGATCAATATTTGGAACCACACCATCTCCCTAGACTTAGCCAGAAAGAAACAGAGCTTCTGAACAGACCAATTTCAAGCACTGAGATTAAAGATTCAATAAAAAAAATCTTCCAACAAAAAATGCCCTGGTTCAGATGGCTTCACACCAGAATTCTATCAAGCCTTCATGGAAGAGCTTATCCCCATACTACAAAATGATTCAAAAAAAA